>JARHVA010000788.1:3800000-3895000 GCA_037957365.1 Torreya grandis
AAATATTATCGATTAAAAATCCAATGAGTTTTACATGTGTGCAATGGGCATGTGTCCATGATTCATCATTATTAAATTAACACTATTAATAATATTTCATTATGTCCATTCTACATAATATATTAATTATATTATGAGCATAGAGAAAGAAGTGATCATGTTATGTCCCATTATATTAATGGATTAATATTATTTTAAGAATATTAGTAAGAAACCAATATTTATATATTGTGTAAAATGGGCATGTTCCCCTTCCACACAAGCTATGACTATTGGATTCTTAAGTGATAACATTATACTTATCTCGATAGTGTAGAATAGTCATATGACCAAATATGTGAAAAAGATAAGCACATCATCGATTAAGAACACAATAGTGTTCAAATGATTAGGTTACTAGATTCTTAATTGATGATGACTTTTTTATATATTTTTAAATGGGAATATTTCCATTCTATGAAATCCAAAAAAATTATGAGCATTGAGAAATAAGTGCTCATCTTATGCCCCTTTCTATCTAGTATAATGAGAATATCATCAATTAATAATCCAATATTTTTATTTTGTGTAGATTAGGCACATGTATATTCTACACAAGTGAATATTATTAGATTTATTAGTTGATAACATTCTTATGTAATGTGTAGAATGGGAATGTGACCATTATACATAAATTAAGACTACTAGATTATTAACTAATGACATTCTTATCTTTTTCAAAATGGGAATGTGGTCATTCTATGTAATCCAATAAATTTAGGAGCATTGAGAAATAGGTGTTCATGTTATGCCCCTTTCTACATAGGGATAATATATTAAAAATATTATCAATTAAGAATCTAAAAATTTAATTTTGTGTAGAATGGGCACATGCAAATTATATACAAGCAAATATAATTAAGATATAAACATGTAAAATAATTGTAGTAAAATTACACATAGAGCTTTCATAACAATCTATAACTTCCACAACAATATGTAGCTTTTGTGTACATAGAGGTGCTCTTCTCTCATATAAAAGCTTATAGTCACTTTTCAAAGAGTTGTTAATAGTTATGCTAGGGCTTTAACAACTTAAGAAATTAACCCTACTAGGAAAGTGCTCTTCACTTGTGACCCAAGTACTCAAACTTGATCTTTTATATCTTTTATGAGATTCTATGTGAGGTTGCTTATGGCCTAGAGGAATGAAACTGGGTCCTTTGATACTTTCTCTTCTACAACTATGGTCCTCACTTTGATGAGTGAAAATATATCCTTCTCATTACTCCATACCATAGGGTTCCCTTCTTGAGAGAAAGTATATGTGAGCACCCTCTTCATGTTCCTGGATGCTCCATCAAACTATAATTAGATGTTTGGATCCCTATGATAAACCATATTTAGTCTTTTTTCACTTGAAGTCTCAATGGGCCCAACCCATCTTAGTATATTTAATGTCCCCAAAGTAGAGCAAGGTGGGATAGGAGGGGTGGGAGCAATGAATGTGGAAGGTGTAAACCTAGGGGTAGGAGGAAGAGGTGAAGTGGAGGGAAAGAAGAAATAAAGGAGTGGAGGAGGAGGAGACATGGAGAGAAAGGAGGAAGGATGAATGAGGACCCCCACAGGAATAATTGGGCATATCATTGGTTGTGGGTCATCTTAAAATGTGGACTGATGGAACTTGGGAGTATGGTGTTCAATAAGAACGAGGAAATAAACTAATGAAATCCAAATCCTTAGCCCCCTAAGGTGATAGAAATGGAGGGTTATTGATAAACTTCAAGATTAATTAGAATTTGAATAGAGGGATGTAGAGTCACTTTTTTATTTTTATTGATACTTTTTACCGAATAAGTCTACCAAGTTCCATATGATGTGTTCTCATTTGTTGATATCTTCTCAGGCTATGAAAATTTTGATGCCCTTAGGATACTGACAAGTCTGACAAGTTCCATGTGGCACTTTATAATTCATTAGTATCCCTTGTCTTATGTGATGTCATCCTGAAAAACCTACATAACCTTAACTCTATGAAACAACACAGTTAGTAAAAAATATTCTAAGTATGAAAAAACTTCCACACTGAAACACATGAGGGGTATGTTTTTATATACATAAGATACTATAGGTATCTTTTTGAATTCCATTCTCACTTTTTAAATGCTTCAAAATACTTAGTTGATCAAGGTGAAGTAGGCATTCAAGATTTTACATGATTTGGGACTAGGTGTGAGAAGATTGTGGCTCTGATAAGCTTCTAAATTGATAATTTTTAGAGGGGTCCCCCTCTTTTGAAAAACTTTGGGGTCATCTTGGATACAACAAATTATTAATTTATTATGACATTCTTATCTTTTTCAAAATGGGCATTTCCCATTCTACACAAGCCAACAAAATATGAACATTGAGCAAGAAGTGCTCATATTATTTCCCATTCTACATAGGTCTAGTATACTAATAATATTATCAATTAATAATTCAATATTTATGTTTTGTTTAAATGGGAATAATAATATTATACACAATCAAATATTACTATATTTATTAGTTGATAACATTCATATCTAATGTGTAGAATGGGAAACATGCCCATTCTACATAAATTAAAACTACAAAATTCTTAATTGATGATAGCATTCTTATCTTTTTCAAAATGGGCATGTGCCAATCAT
This sequence comes from Torreya grandis, assembly GCA_037957365.1. Classification (NCBI taxonomy): domain Eukaryota; kingdom Viridiplantae; phylum Streptophyta; class Pinopsida; order Cupressales; family Taxaceae; genus Torreya; species Torreya grandis. The sequence goes on from JARHVA010000788.1 coordinate 3,802,655, forward strand.
ATGCAAGCCAAAAAAATTATGAGCATTGAGAAAGAGGTGCTCGTATTATGATCTTTCTACATAGGTCTAATGTACTAAAAAAATTATCAATTAAGAAGCCAAAATTTATATTTTGTGTAGAATGGGCATGTGCCCATTCTACACAAATTAAGACTACTTGATTCTTAATTTATTGTGACATTCTTATCTTTTTCAAATTGGACATCTTCCCATTCTACACAAGCCAAAAAAATTACTAGCATTGATCAAGAAGTGCTCATATTATTCACCATTATACACAGGTCTAGTATTTGAACCAAGTACTTATTGATGTGCTTATTGATGTATTTAAACCCACATCAATTATCCCATACAATAAATTTGATAATAACATGATAGTGTGCACCCATTCTTTAAATGTCCTTATAATGTAGGAATCAAGGTCATCTTTAGTTACCCAATAGGCTACCAAAAAGGTTCATGAATGGGAAAACTTATTTCTTGGACATGAATTTATGCAATATTAAAGCTATAATTGTGATGATCTTGTATACATATGTTGAGTGAATTAAACTTTGAGTTATTGGTGCAATCCCAAATTAGTCATTTATCAATTAGGCATTCATTTCACATTTTGAACATAAGCCCCATTTAGATGGGTTGGTGGTGATGGGACTCCTCTATCTATAAAATCATGATCTCCTCTAACTAGGATAATAAATGTGAGGTTCATGGTGGTTACATGCTTAGTTTATCCTTTGTGTCACTACTAAATTTTTTGGGGATGGGCACATGTCACTTAGAGGGTGGTAGGCTCAATGTGTATCATGATGACTAAGCATAACAAGGTGCCTTTATCCTAAAATTTCTAGTAGTATGAGTTGGCCACCACTAAGGAATAAAAATAAAACATGTCACACCATGATACCATCGAGGATCTGACAAATACAAAACCTTCAAGTTTTAGAAGAAATATGGTTTTTTTATTTCAATCGAGCTTCCCAGGTTTTGATAGGTATTATTCCTCTGGGAATAAGGGTACACATGGATCTTGCTCATTGATCTTACCTCCAAAGGTTATGAAAGATCTGTTGCCTTTGGATGTTAGGAGACACATGGATTTTTTCAATTCGATCAAGCCTCTCAGGGTTCTAATAGATCTAACACCTCAATGTGTTATAAAACACATGGATCTTTCTTATTTAATTTGACCTCCTAGGGTTATGACAACTTTGACACCTTTAGGTGATAAGAGACACATGGATTTTTCTCATTTGATTGGTCAACTTGAGGTTTTGACATATTTGATGCCTCTAGGACCTATAAAATGGAAAAAAAAATTAAGTCATTTAAAATAACCTCATAAGTAAATAAACAATTACTTATCAGCCAAAAGAATTTTGTGAGAGTGATAGTTAGGACTCTAGGACTATAGTTCTAGGACTAAGATTCTAGTAAAATCCTTGCATGGACTTTATAAAGTAAATAATTATCACCAAAAAACAAGATAAGTATAAAATCACTTAATGAATGTAATGGGATGAACTCTTTTGAACATGAATAGTAGCACAAGATATTTAAACATGAATAAATGATCTATTATCAGGGCTACAAAAAATATCAAGGATCAGACTGAGCTCAATGGAGGACCAATAAATTTTAATCTTTTGTGATGCATAGGTCCCATTTTCTTCTACAAAAAGGTATGTTTTGGTCACTACACACTGGTGTAGTTTACTAAGAACATTATCAATTACGAATCTAATATTTCTATTTTTGTAGAATGGCCACATGACATTTTGGTCAAAACACATAGGTATCGTATACTAAGAACTTTATTATCAGCTAAAAATTAAAATATAAGGATAAGTATAGACCTAGAAGGCAAAATTATTATTTTTTTAAAAATGGGCATGTACCCATACTATGCAAGTAAACAATATTATGATAATTGAGCAAAAAGTACTCATATTATGCTCCATTCTACACATGTGTGGTATACTAAGAATATTATCAATCAAGAATCTAATATTTTTATTTTATGTAGAATGGGCACATATAGATTCTACACAATTAAATATTATTGAATTTATTAGTTAATAGTGTTCTTCTCTAATGTATAGAATGGGTATGTCCCCATTCTACACAAATTAAGGTTATTGTATTCTTAATTGATAATGACATTCTTGTATTTTTCAAAATGGACATGCACCCATTCTACAGAAGCCAAAAATATTATGAGCATTGAGTAAGAAGTTTTCATATTATGCCCCATTCTACATAGTTCTAGTATACTAGGAACACTATCAATTAAGAATCCAATATTTCTATTTTGTTTAAAATGGGCACATTTAGATTCTACATAAGTTAATACTATTATATTTCTTAGTTGATAATGTTCTTATCTAAGTTTGTGTATAATGGGCATGCACCCATTCTACACAAATTAAAACTAATGGATTCTTAATTGATCATGAAAATGGTTGTGTTCTACACAAGCTAAAAATATTATGATAAATAAAAATGTTTATGACGTGCACCATTCTAAATAGTTTTGGTACATTAGGAATATTATCAATTAATAATCCCATGTTCCTATTTTGTGTATAAAGGGAATAGGCCCATTCTACACAAGCTAATATTATTTTATTTTTAATTCATAATGTTCTTATCTTGTGTAGAATGTATAGGTGCCCATTCTAAACATAAAATGGAATTAGTTGTGGTAGAAACACTACAAATTACACCACATAGTTATAAACATAATTAATAGGAGTATATTAATATATATGAATACATATGGATTGTCTATAATAAGGCTACTCAAAATGGATGAAGACAACATTTGCATATGTGGAAAGCAACCTCAGTATATTGCATATTCTTATCTTGTGTAGAATGTATAGGTGCCCATTCTAAATTAAAAAAATATATATTATGCCTATTCTACACATGTCTAGTATTATAATAATATATTATCAGTTCATTTAGACATTTTTTAATAATATAATCATGCATATTAATCTGCATTCTCAATATAGTTATTAAGCCATGGCACACTTTTACCATTTTTTCTAATCCTATAACATCATACTTATCCATAAAATTTTCCATTATAAATAATAATCATCTCCATATTGCATGTCAAGATCCATATTGGTTCTTCACTCAAGGGCAAGTTACTAGTCTATTGTTGGGTGTGAATTCCATGGAATGTTGCATTATGTAAATAATTACTAGGGTGTGGAGAATTTCATGACAAGACGTTGTAAGATCCAAAGCATGTAATTAAGGAAAGATAATAATCATTGGAATAATATAGGTAAATTGAGAAGGATATGCTATGTAGTAGATAAAACATCAAGAATAATTTAAATTACACCTCAAATAATATGCAATATAAAACCCTCTATTTTTTCAAGACAACCATAAATAACCTTTTATGCAATAACAAAAATCAAGTGAGACATGAGGCTATGTGGTTGGAAGAGAACCTACAAACCTTAGGCCATTAAGGACAAGAATTAAATTGCAATAAAAATTTTGAATGTAGGATGGCTTGGTTATTTTGATAATTTAATTGGTTTTGATAACGTAATTGCCTATGCACTTGCAGAAACTTTCATGCATGATGTATCCACTATCAAAGGACTACATGTGGATGTCAGTAAAGATTTTATGTAAGAGGTAATTTTTTTACCTCATACATGGGAATTTTGGCATAGGAAGCCCAATGCTACTATATTCAAGACTCTATTTTACACAAATTGAGAGAATTTGGAGTCCTCAAATAAAAGTACACTTATTTTTTTGTTGCCCTAGCTTTGGGAAGAAGTTTCCCTCTACATTATTAAGTACTTAACTTATGAGGGTAGATATTCAATGTTTTATGTAGATATTAAATGTTTTATGTAATACAATTCAAGATACTTAATCATCTATGGCATGAGACAAAGGTAAATGTACCTAACTTTTAATTAAACATGTTTAGAAGGATGGAAAAGGAGTACCAGAAAGGGAAGAAAACATATTTGTTCCATCATTATCTGTTTCAATTAATTATACATTAGATGTTTAATACACCAAATACCTAACCTAAATTAGGAAATTTTCTTGACAATACAATAGCTACCAGAAGAAGAACAACAGGAAATAATTAATGAAGAAAAAATAATAGATGCTAAAGAATATGATGTGGCTATAGAGGAAGAAGAAGAGCATGTAGGATAATATAATATAGAGAGACATAAGAGAGAAATAAGTAGGAATTTAATACTAACTCCTTCATAAAATTATCAAGGTAGAGGGAAGAAGAGGGATGAAGACACCCCCTCTACATTAATAACAAGGAAGAAGCAAAAGGTTTCAACTCCATACACTCTTAAAAGATAATAACAAAAGAATATGTGTAAAATAACAATACAAAAAACTCAAAAATCCCCTAAAATTATTTAAATAGAGAGTTGTTAATCATATAATAAAGAGGAATATCTTAGTGCAAATTAGATTCAAACTACCAATAGTTTTTATAAAGGAAACTCTACTTCATTCAGCACTAAGATTGCATCCTTTAGAGAGATGGAATATTGGTGTACTTCACATAATGTGGTAGGATAAAAGGTAGCATTGGAGGAACAAGAGGATAATATGGTGGATGAATAAGTGCCAATGGCATAAAAATAAAACCTAGATAGCCAAGGTAGGAATAAAATTATAAATTGGTGGAATCCCTATGCGAAATCAAAACCCTTAGGGTACACATTGAGGAAATTAAGAAAAATGAGAATTGGATAGATACACTAGCTAGGGCTAAATAATTAGAGAGTGGACATTATAAATCCCATACAACTTAAAATTTAATATAAGTGTTTTCTAAGGCCACAAGACACATGGAAAATACATTTTGAATAATTACCACTCAGATCGAAGTAAAAGGGATGTCAAGATACAAACCATATATATTTGATGGCACAATCAACTTAGTCAATTAAGAGATGAAAACATAGATTTAAATAATAAGTTTAAATATGTTGAGTCATAAATTTTAAAATTAAAAAACAAGGTAAAATATATGAGTCAGTTAATAGTGAAAATAATTAGTTGCATAACTCCTAAAAGAGTGTATGTTGTCTACCTTGAGGAGAAGTGGTTAACATTTTAGTTCATGAGATCCTATTGTGTAATTCCCAAGCTATTAAGTGATCCTCAATAATTATTTTAAATATATATCAATGGTACCCCTAACAATAAAAATCAATTATATGAATTCTATATATACAACTATGTTGTTCTTCATGACCAATAATGGAATCCAAACCTATATTTGGGTGATATGCTTCTGATATATTTTTATTATTATCTTTACAATGAGAAACTAAGAGGTGATGAATTAGATGAGTATCATGAGAAAGAGAAAGAAACCATATTAATTATCGAAGGGGAGGATACTAGCCCAAATGTGATAGAAGCATATTGGATTGCATTAATGAACAAAAGGGAGGTAGCTGCAAGAACTAGGACAAAATAAATAGAGGCCCAAATTAGTACTTGGCATTGATCATAGAAATGGTTCAAGAAAACTAAAATGTTTGTTTAGTTAGATGGAATGAGCTTATCCCTGAATTTAAAATCAAGGAGTCATTCTCAAGGTATAATTTCATGGTAGTTCTTGCAAGAGTTACCAAATATATTGATGTAGTAAGAAGAAAGCTAATGTGTTGGCTTTCCATAAATATCAACCTCATATTTTATGGTTTTCCATTCTTGATTGGATGGGAATAGATAAATTAAATTAAATAAATGAAGATAGGAAATGGATGAAAATAGAAAATAATTTTGGGTTTTATAAAAATAAGGGATGTACAATAGAACCATTCAACTTTTGATAACTGTGTTACCATGTGTAGAGGTTTAGATTGCTCGAGGACTAGAAAAAAATTTAGTTGTGGGTTGTGATGAGTTGAGGAATCATATATAAAACTACTCCTCTAATCTTATTTTGCTAATGCCATCCTACCAATTCTAACTATATAAATTTAACTTGTGTCCTTTTCTTGTCTAATAGTACTAATAAATATGATGTGCACATCTTTGTGTTTTGTGTTCAAAACCATTTTTTATTAATGAGGCTTGCATCACATACTTTTGTTAACATTTTAGTTTTACTACTCATTTGAAGCATTCAATAACATAGACAAATCATAAGTTTTAGGGATCAATACCAAAACTATAGAAATAGGGTGGCCATTTAGAGAAAACTTGGAGAATGTTAAATTAATTCATTATAAGGTAATTGTAGACACTAGAAAACCCTACATTGTGATTCTAGATGTCACACTGACCTTTAGATCACCCCTGGACCCCCTTGGGATCATTTCACAACCTTTCAACCACCAAACCTAAATCAAAATGACTAACCCTTATCATTTTACCTTTGTCCTCTCGACCACTGATGGGTAACCCCTAACCATTTATGGTTATCCTTGACCACCGATGGTTAACCTTTAATCACCTCAAAGGGTTAATTACCACTCAACTATAACTTTATTTTTTATTTTTAGTTATTTGATCCATGTGCATAATTAATGAATTTTAAAGATAAAATTAGACTTGTTGAACCTATTTTTTAACATCTTGTTTCACCACTCCCTTTTTCCTATATAAAGAGAAGAGGAGGAGGTGAAAGAAAGGGGGGATAAATTAGCAATCATCAGAGTCTTGTGCATTAGAGCTTCTTGTGTAGGTATTCTTCTAGTTTCTAGTGACCAAGCCAGAGATAGAAAGTATTTCTCATTAATTAATATCCAAGGCATCATCACTCTATCAGAATTGCTTCAGAACCTACAACAAGTTTTGATCCACTCACCTCAACGTTCTTCAAACTAAAAACAAAGATAAGTGTTTGTTTTTAGTAATTATTTATATTGTTTCTCTTCTCTAGAACTCTCTAGCCTTCCCAACCAAAATTTATTTCACCTAATCCAAATCTAACAAAAAACCATTAATGGTCACCTAACCCCTGACGGTCTGCCCTTAACCACCGATAGTCATTTAAACACCAATGGTCATCTAACCAATGATAGTCATACCTATTTGTCGATGATCACTGTGTGTTAACTCCAATAGCAAGCTTATTTGACCTATCAGATCCTAACCAAATCCCACTTTCCAACTTTCTACCTGATCATAGAACATCACCCTATTTTTTTAACCATGTCTAATTTATTTAGCATTAATATCTAATTGTTCATTGCTATAATTAATCAAATTCATCCTATTTCAAGCACTCTTTATATTTGATTTTAGTACCTTCCATTTTTAAAACTTAATTGTTTTAAAGTGAAGATTGATAGCCTTTAAGGAAGATTAAGCTTCTTGGATATAGATTTCTAGGCAATCCACCCTAGTATCTAACTAATCAACCATTTATTTAATGCTTTCTTATCTTTAGGTCATACTCCCAATCCAAAGAAGAGTATCTAAAACCATCTAGATCATGGAGCACAAACTAAATCTAGGTTATACTAACCTCACCCTTATTTTAAGTTTTACAACATTCTTCTCATAAATAAATCAAAATTTATGTGAAACATTTTGGCATGCCTGTTGGGGCCCTTGAGTATTTTCTTGGGTTCATAGTTGCATCTAGGTGATTATTCTTCTTGTTTTATATTAATATAATGAAATGAAAATTTCATTTTGGGATTAAAATTGATTTCATACATTTTTTGCCTACTCATTTTAGCTCACATAACTTAATTAATCAAGTGAATTAATCGTAGATTCATTATTATTACACACACAAGACCAAACCACTTACACCTAATCAAGTATAAAAATAATGACATAAGGCCTGATTAGGATTTCATTACCTATTGGTCACTTTTTCTTGGATATCCTACTTAGATTTCATCACCAAGGGGAGAACCAACTCATTATGTTGGCTGAGTATAATCTTTAGAAACTTGGTATATTTTGGCTAAGAACCTGACACCCTTATCATTGTGGTGTGTGAAGTGAGGGTGTAGGCCCCAATATCAAGCCACATACCAAGTTCTAGTATAGATATTGGGAGCCTTTAACTACTTGAAACCATCCTTAGATATCTTCTTGTAGTACCCTCTCTACAAGCCCAAGTTTGTCTTCATAACTTTTTTAAAATTAAGGCATAATCTTAAAGAGATAATAAAGTATCCTAGGATTTAAACACACATTATTGTATGCATTGCTTTCCTTGATATCTTTTTATTTTTTTCCTTCTCTTTTGAGTTGTGATTTTACTTGTATCTTCCTCTTTCCCTTATTTGCATAGTTTTAACAAGGCAACAACTAAGAAAATAAGCAAATCAAGATCTACCTCCTAATCATCTATCTCCCTCTTCTCCCTCATCCATGGAGTATGTCTTAGATTCATAGAGTTATCCCCATCCTTATGAAAGTCCTAATATCCCTCAGATGGTTTTCCAAGGTGATATGTACTTCTCCACCTTTCTATATAAAAACCCCATAGCCCTCTAACATTACCTTAATACCATATCCCACCGTACCCCTACTTCAGTTTCACCTACTGACCCACCCTATGATATGCCATCCCACCTTATGGGTAGCACATATTCTACCTCCACCCAACCCCTAGTCACCTAAGTATCCTCTCCTACCAATAATCCCATGAATACCATAGTCCAAAATCAACTCATCTAACTAACCAACACCTAAACACCTTCCACCCCAAACCATAACTCTTCCAACATAAGAAAAACCCAATTTTTGGACATCGATACTCTGCCTACCATGGGAGTACCCTTTACTAATGTTACCACCCTTCCTTTTATTTCCAACTTACCTACCTCCACTCCATTATAGAGCTTGGTGGTTCTCATACCTTGTACCCTTCCACCCATCAATACCAAAGTCACCACCTATCCCCTACCTACCAACCTAATCATACCTCCAACTCAACCTATGTTAATCCCTCAATAGGTACCCATTACACCAAACCTAAGCTACATCACTAACCCACAAGGGTATGTACCTCTATCATCCACCCAACCACCTATCTCCACATATTCATATGTGGAATCATCCCAACCACCCATGTCCACATAATAATATATGGTAACTTCTCAACCTCCTACTAGCTATATGTATGTTCCACATCCCCAACCTTAGCAAAATGCACCTTAAAACTTTGGAGGTGCACAACCATAGAATGATTTAGTAAAGATGTTGATGGATAAATGTCTACTTTGGAATCATCTATTTTTGGTGCCCATAACCTCTTATCTTATTACCAAATCTATAACTAACTAATTCATCCATTCATCCCCATTCAACCTTATCCTCCTCAATGGGAACTTCCAAAATTTCCAAAATTTCAAATCAAGGAAGACCCTCAACAACATCTAAGAGCATTTATGCATTCTTTCTATTTTATTTCCTATGATGATTCTTTCCTTCTTCACAACTTTCCTATGTCTCTATCAGGTTTGGCACTAGATTGGTACAGTGCCATTACCAAGCACTCCCTATTTTTTTTGCCCAACTAGCTCAGACTTTCTTAGATCACTTTTTTATAAACATCTCTAAGAAAGTTTCCATCACTGATCTCTAATCCATTTAGAAATTTGATGATAATTTCATAGATGACTTTGTAGCCCATTAGAGAAGCTTAAAAAATCAACTTTCTTTCTCTTTGTCCCAACTCAAGTTGATTGAGATCTTTTCTTGGGCTTGTGCCAAACACATTTCCTCCACTTTGTGGGTTCCAAATTTTAGGACCTTTGATGAATCTTTCACCATGGTATGAAAGTTATAGAATAGAGCCATTGATGAGGGGAAGTAAAAATTGAGAAACAATAACTCCACCTTCAAGTCAAATGATTCTTCCTCCCTCAAACCTAATAATCAAATTAACACTAACACTAAAAATAAGTAAACCATGAATATGGTTGTCCTTAAAACCACTCCACCCATTTTTAACCAACCCAACTCTTTCAGATCCTCCAATCAAAACACTATAAACCAAAACCACAATAATCAAAAACAATTTACTCTACTAGGGGAGTCATATGCTTTGGTTTTGGAGAAGTTGTTAAAATTGAATATCATACAACTCCTACTGATAAAATCTATACAACAATTCAATTCCTCTCATCTTATACTTGTTTGGTATAAGGAGAATGAATTGTATGCCTTTTACTATGTCATTAGACATGATGTTAGTAGGTGAAATACCTTTAATAACATCTTCAAGAATCTCATTGACAAGGGGGAACTTGTGTTGGATAACCCTAACGCACCCCCAAATCAATCACTTGACATCTTTAGATAGCCATTCCCCAACCATGTTCCTTCTACCAATAATGAAAATAATAGAGCATAATCTTCTTACAACCATGAGGTCCATACCATTAACATGGTTCTTAGTGAACCCATTATTGAGTAAGCCATTGATGAAACCACCTTTCCTTCCCCTCTGCTTATTGAGGTAGTGGAGTCACTTTCCTTTCCTTTAAAAAATGAGACCAAGGAAATAACTATTTCCCTTTCTCCACTTATCAAGGTAGTGGACTTACCCACCTCTCTTTTGGAAGACATATCAAAATAAGAAGCCATTACCACCATATCCTTCTCTTCCATCATACATAAATCCACTCTTTCTTTATAAATCATCCCTAAAGAAGAGATCACTCTACCTACCTCTCCTTTAGGAGACTCATGTTCCCAAAACTTGGAGCCTTTGATAGAGGAAAATGATGAGGTAACCACTCCTCTCTCTCCATGTATGGGTTTGTCCTTTAATATCAATGTCGAATCAATCAAACCCATCTATAAGCCCTTATCTAGACTAGTTCAAAACTTGGATTACTTATCTAAACCCAACGTGGATCATGCCATGTTTTAGCATCATCTTAAGCTTCCTTACCCAACCAAGCAAGATCCCTCAACCATGCCATTGTCAACTCAACCTTCCACTTATACTATTGAATGCACCATCACTCCAACCAAGCCTCTACCCCTCAAGTCATATTTGAACTGACTAAACTAAATCCACCTAAAATAACCCAAGTAGCTTCCCCCATCATAACCAAAACCATCAAAAATATTGACATGCTCCCTACTCAGATCCTTACTCACCCTTTGCTAAAGGTGAATTTAGCACCACCTAACCCACCAAATTTCAAGTTGACCAAAAAGGAGGAACCACCTAGGATCCTAAAAACCAAATCCTTGCCACCTATTTCTACCTTGACTTCCATTTTGGAAACACATACATATTTCATCATCAGACCCCATCCTTAGATTAAGAAAATGCATCTCCCAAAGATAACCCAAACCCAACCTTCTCTTCTAGATATGCCCCTATCTATCCTCTTTGTAACCTCGACCTCCAAATCTTCCACTACTAAGCCTACTAATTATAAAATTTCTACCTTCAATCCATCAACCACAAAGAATAATCCACCTCCAAACACTCTCACTTTTAAGCCTACTCCTAAGAAAGCTTCCATCACAATAATCTAAACCATGATCCTAAAATCCTTGCCACCTTTGCTCGAGTCTTACTGAACCATCCTATAAATATTGTTGCAAGAATCTTGCTTAACCTTTCCACCTATAAAACCATTTGACTCACATAGTCCTAAACCATCTTGGTATATTGACAGATTAATATGCTCATACCATAAAACACATGAGCATGATATAGATAACTATAAGGCTCTCTAAGTATTAATCCATTAGCTATATCATAAGGATGACTTATTGTTAGATGAGCCTCCTATGAGCCCACCATTGATCTAAGAACTAAGAGCCATCAACCAACACTTACCTACTCCCCCACTCTCACATTAGAGTGAAGAGGAACCAAAGCAATCCTCTATCATGACTCTTTCCTAAATCCATACCATCCATGTGGTCACATGATCATAGGATCAACAAAATGATAAGGCAAAGGTGTCTATTCCATGGACATATCCCCCTTCCACCACCCAATCACCCAACTAACACAAATCACCTTTACCTTTAACCAAACACAAGGTGTCCATCTTAGGTCCCTCTCAATCTAACGCTTTTGAATCAATCTAATGAGTAGTTTTGCAATAACTTCACCAAGCACCGGTGAAGATAAGCTTATATAAACCGATCAATACCTCATCCCATCACCACTAAGTAATGATAGAGGTGTTTTAATCAAAAGAGGATCAACCAAAATACCCAAAGCCTCTAGTAACATTTTTTAGAGCTCTTCAGCTTTCCAACATTTTTACCTTCAAGGATTCATAAATACCCTCCATCCATCTAGATGACCTAGATCCTCCCCTCTTCATTATCATGAACATCAACTAAACTTACATCAAGAGGGTTATGATTGATTGGGGAGATAGCATCAACATTATATCCTCCCATGCATATGACCAATTCAAATTACCAAAGAACATTATGTCAAAAACCTTAGTGATACTCTTACTAGTCAATGATAACATGGCCACAACTTTAGGAACTATTATCCTTCACATTTGTCTAGGACACCGTATGTTTTTTGAACTCTTATACATAGTAGAATGTGAGCTTCATTACAATGTTTTATTGGGATGCCTTTGGATTCATTCCATGGGTTGTGTGCCATCCACCCTACATTGATTCATCAAACTTAAACACAAAGGTCAAGATGTTACCATACAAGCTAACCCAAGTCCTTTTAAATCATGTAACATGATGTACCAACCCAATGATGTTCTCCTTCTTCCATCTAAAAAACCTTCACCAAAATATTTAACCCCATATTCTTATACCAATAAATCATCTACCAGTTCATCCATCCCTTCCACCAAAATCCCCACAATGGACCCTTTGGAATCAACCTTCCAACATCTTTCATTTGGGGAGTATTGCCTTTTGACTAGACATTTTTCCTATTCCCCAAGAGTATGGGAATCTTGACTAACAACCTAGCTATGACCCCATTATTAGATATATTGTTTCTTTCAAGCCCTCAACTTATCAAACCAATTTCATCTATAGGGGACTTGATAAACCCCTTGACACTTCTGCCACCTCTTTTTTACTTTTACCATTCACCTCCAGTTTCTCCTATCTAGATAAACTAGAGTTTTCCAAGACATAACTCTATAGGTGTGCTTGGAAGGGATTTGATATAGGTTGATATGGACACAAACAACATAATTTGATTCTAATAAAGACCTAAAAACCTCATGAAAATCATGGCCTTAGTTTTATGCCACCTAAAAAGCAAACCAACCCACCTCCCATTACCGTCATTGGCGAGGAAGATGTCTCATCCTCACCAACCCCTTATCCATCAAAATGTGAGGATTTTGATGTCATCCCACCTAATTTTTTTCATCAACATGATCAACCTTGGAACCTTGACTTATCAAAAGGATGGGGAGACCATAACCATTCCTCTAACTCATCCTGAGATGGTCAAAGATGACTCTCTTATCATCAATACCATTTGATTTTACAATGATGATTCTATTCTTGCCTATCTAGGTGCAAAATATTCTTCTATCCACAAGTCTCTTCTTCTTGAGATTTCAACCATGTTGAACAAATATATCATTGATATCAACTTGGGTACTCTATATAATCCATGCATTGTCAAAATATGCCAATCGCTAAATTTTGAGGAGCTTCAATATTTCACATCATTCTTATGAGACCATAGCATAGCATTTTCTTGGTCTTATAGTGACATGCCAATAATATACCCCTCCATCATTACACTTAATATCATCACCAAATAAAATTCTAAGACAGTTAGGGAAAACCTTCATTGAATGCACCCTTACATAGCCCTTCTCATCAAAGAAGAAATTTAATGCCACCTATTTGTAAATTTAATTCAACCCATTGATTATCCCCAATGGGTCTTAAACATCATCCCTATCACCAAAAACACAAGGGGACTTTGAATTTTTGTAGAATTTTATGACCTTAACCTTACTTACCCAAACGATGACTTTATTTTACCAACCATTACCTAGCCTTTTGATCTTACAGCCAGCCATGAGATGTTATCTCTTATGGATGGGTTTTTAGGTTATAATTAGATCTTAATTTCCATTGAATATCAACACAAAATTGCCTTTATCACCCTATGGGGAAATTTTTTCTATAGGTTCATGCCTTTTGGTTTGAATAATGTTGGTGAAACCTACTAGTGTGTTATGACCTACATCTTCCATGACCTTATTCACAAAATCTTAAAAGACTATGTCGATGACCTTCTTGGGAAATCCAAATGTTGTAAAGATCACTTGGTTATTCTTAATATTATCTATGAGTACCTCATCTATTACCATGTTTACCTTAACCCCAAGAAGTGTATTTTTGGGGTCTTGTTAGGAAATCTCCTTAGACTTATCATCTCCCTTCAAGGAATCAAAGTCAACCCTACCAAATTCAGATCAATCCTTAGCATGCCTCATCCCTCCCACCTCAATAAACTAATAGCTTGTAGGGCAAGTTCTAATCCATTCTCTATTTTATCTCTCAAGTTGTTGATCAATGTTAACCTTTCTACCACCTTATGAAGAAGGATGTATTGTTTAACTAGAACACAAACTGTCAAAAGGATTTTGATTCACTCAAAGAGTACCTTATATCTCTACTCATCCTCAATCCTACCAAAGAATATCAACCTTTTTATCTTTATATTTATTCCACTAACCACTCCTTAGGGGTAATGCTGGCTCATCAAGATGAGAAGCATAAGGAGAAAGTCATCTACTATATAAGACATACACTTATAGAGTATGAGACTTAGTATAATCATACTAAAAATATTTTCCTCACCTTGGTCTTTGTATTCACCAAACTTTGCCATTACCTTCTCAACCACAAGACCTTTGTCATCACCAACACTGACCCACTCAAGTATATGTAATATAAGCCATACCAAAACTGGCGTATGGCAAAGTGGCTCATGTTCTTAGCTAAGTTTGACCTTGAATTACTCTAGTCGAAGTCAATTAAATGGAAAGTCATCACCAAGAAATTGGTTGAAGTACCCTTAGCAGATAAAAAATTGCCTTCCCTTAAGTTTCTTGATGAGTCTATCATGACCCTTTTTAGAGCAAACTTTACTTATCAAGTCACCATGTTCTTCAATGGATTGAAGTATCAATGTGGTGGTAGATTTGGATTCATCCTTATCCCCCTTCATATTGAACTTTTTCCTTTATCCTTTAAGCTATATTTTGAATGTAACAATAATATAGTTGAGTATGAATCCCTAGTGATAGGTTTCGAAATCATTTTAGCCCTATGCATCAAAACAATCAGTAGCTTTGGTGAATCCCAACTTCTGGTTAATCAAATAAATGGCTCTTACCAATTTAATAATTATTTTTGACAATAATACAAAAAACTAGTTGATGTACTCTTAGCATAGTTTTAACATTGTCTTATCCAAGCCACTTCATGCTCTACAAACAAGTTTGTCGATATGATGGCTTCTCTCACTTCCTAGATCCCATCTACACCATTTGAATCTAAGATATATGTCATTATCCATCAACTTACCAAACATTTTTATGTCAAATCATAGTCTCCAACCATATTCAATGTGGAGGAGATCCAACTTGACCTTTGGTATCAAAAGATCTTAAACTGTCTCAACTTTGCCATCATCCCTTATAACCTTTCTAGGAATGCTCTACAAATGTTTATTTAGAGCACCTCATATTACACCATAATAGGGATAATTCTCTATAAACATGTCTTTTATGGTCTCCTCTTTCATTGCCTACATAATCATGAAGCCTCTCATGCTATCAAGGAAATGTATGATGGGATTTATGGAAGACACATTAGTGGTCTAGCTATCACTAAATGTATCCTTCACCTTGGTTACTAATAAACTACCCTTAACCAGTATTTTTATGATTACATGAAGAAGTGTGTTAAATCTCAACAACATGCCAACTTACATCATGCACCTAGCCATAGTCTCCAAGTATCTAAGGATCTCTAGCCCTTCTTGCAATGGGGTCTAGAACTGATTAGTGAAATTAAACCCCATTATTTGCAATGATATCATTATATCATTACTAAAACATAATATTTAACCAAATGGGTAGATTTTATTCTTCTCATCTCAACTAAAGCCAAAAAGAGTGTCAATTTTATCAACCATCACATTATCTATCATTTTAGTGTTCTACACGAAATTATCATCGACAATGATAAATATATTAATAACAAGTAAGTCCAAGGTCTTTGTGATGCATTTGATATCAAATTAAGTTTCTCACCATCGTATCATCCACAAGTAAATAGGCATTTGATATCAAATTAAGTTTCTCACCATCGTATCATCCACAAGTAAATAGACAGACTTAAGCTTCTAATAAAACTCTCAATAATATGCTAACTAAAATGATTAGCACGTCTAGTCAGGATTGACATTTACACATCCCCTTCACCTTATGGGCATATCATACTAACATTTGAACCCCTACGAGTGCTAGCCCTTTATCTCTTGTGTTTAGAGTAGAGGTTATCTTGCCTCTCAAACTCAAAATTCTCTCTCTTTTATATCCCTATAAGATCTTATTTTAGAGATCGATTATCATCAAGAACATTTATCCCAACTTACTTGATGAATGTCATTTATCCATACTTACTCATATTTTTGTCTATCAACAGAAAATAAAGCATGCTTATAACAAACACCTCAAAGTGTGAGAATTTGATATCTAAGACCTCATCCTAAAGGAAAATCAACATTTCACCAATATGGAGAAAAGAAAGTGGGGAAAGTTTTCTTTCATTTGTCTTGGACCTTATATCATTACCCAAAAGTATGGATCAGGAACTTATCGATTGTCCTCTCTTGAAGGGAAATTAAAACCTAAGCCCCTTAATTCTTCTTATCTACATCCTTTCTCTTGTTAAACAAGATTGAACTCACATTTTTTCTAACTTAATCTCATCCTTTAATTTCACTCACATACATCCCCTTATTTTAAAGACAATCAATTAAAGTTAAATCATGTGATTATCTATTATAGCCTTTGCCTAATCTTGAACATGGGTACCATGTCTCTACCCATGGCATGGTTCTCATGGTACTTTCCATCCTTTTTTAGGATGGATTCCCATGGTCATTATCACTTAAACCTCTTTTACCCATCATCAACCTTCTTGTGATCTAGTTCCACATTCATAAAGTTGAACCTTTCAAGCCTATATAAGCAAATCCATGTCAATAGCAAAAACAAAAAAAATTAGTAAATCACAACACAAGTAAAAAATCACGTAATCTATGTGTCACTCCAATCATTTATAGACTGCTCCCTTGAAAGATAGCTACCAAAACCAATCAAAATTTCTCTATATAAGGTAGACTTCTCTTTGAAGGATAGCTATAAAAAGCCTTAAACAAATCTCATAAACTTAGACCACTCCCTTGAAGGATGGCTGAGTAAAGCATTTGTCCAAGCATATTAATTCATGAGAACCTTCTCACATTTATCAACTTCCTAATCAAATGACTTGATATTAAAATTAGAAAAATCAAAGATAATTTTAGATTTCACAATCAGCTTTCATAAGTAGACTTCCCACATTGATCAGTCTACACCTTATATGACATGGACTTATTTATATTGGCTCTTTTGGTAACCTATAAAATAGGCATGTTATTCTCATAAGAAGGTTCCATCATCATCCACCTCCCCTTTATACCCTCTATAATCAAGGATTTTTTATCTTACTTGACACTGGGTGGTCAATAAACTTTTTTTAATCAACTAATGAATGTTAATGCAAAGCATTTGAATGGCTTATGTTCATAAGCCAATCTACCTTAAGTTTATCTCAATCCTTGCCAATGAAGAAGCATCATTCCTTCTCATTTTTCTCATACCTACGTGTTGATACATTCAATAAGATGTTTTTCTTTTGATTTTCTTATCTTTTGTCACATTTAGTTTCACTATCCACGTTACTCTTTATGTTTTAAGATTACATCACCTTCATCTAAACAAATGCAATTCATTCAAAACATTTAACTGCTAACCATGTGTTTTATTTAGTGATGACCTTCTCTCCTTATTTTTTTAAGTGTTTTAATTCATAAGAACATTTTAATAAGTTAACCATCTCATATATCAAACATCATCTAGTGATCAATCACATTAACTAACCATCTATCATATCTACCATAATTTAATCATACATCAATAATGAATGATTCATTCACATATGTTATTTTCCACATGTCTAATCTAGATAAGGAAGCATAGACTCATTAATTTAAAACATGAGCATAATCATCATAAACATAATCATACCAACATCATAACATCATAAACATAAACATAGTCATCCATATCCTTGATAATAATCACAAACATCATAGCCATGTCTAACAAAAGACCACATCATAATCATCATCACATAAACAACATCCATCAAATATCAACATAGTCATGAGCATACATAATAACATAGTCGCCAATAAACCATAACCACATCATATCATAAACAACATCATCATGATAATAAATTAAATAGACACATCATCACTTGCCTAGCTAGGTGAGTATACATAAATCATAACATCATAATCATCATATCATCACATAAACAACAACACATCCATAACCATCAACACAAACCATCAACCATGATCACATATATATATCATGAGCTCATAATCAAAATAAATGATCTTATATATAATAATGTACATGTCTCTCAATGGATATTATATATATATATATATCGCTACATTATCTTGCATGTCAATATCAAAATCATATAGTACTTCAATAGCACAATGTCTCATAATAGTCTAAGACCCTGGAGAACCACTACCTCCTAGATCCTGCCCACCTCTTGAGCCTAGCTATCCACCTGTAGATTCAACCCACTAACCTAGTGTCACACTATTGGCCCCTCTGTTGATCCCTGATCTGTACTCACCCCATCTAGGCTCATCAAGATGTGTGAAAACTAAGGCCTCATAATACCTTAGCTCTTCCACTATCATAACATATCTCACCAAGGAGATAGTATGTAGTGGTCATGTACGTGTTATTACTCAATCTCTTATTTTCCTAAGAGAGTCCCTCTCATATGTAATCATGGCTAGCTAAGACCTAACCTAATCCCTCTCTCTAGTAAGAGTGGCCACCTAGCCCTATGTTGCATCCCTCTCTTAGGTCACTGATGATAAGGATGTTTGTGTTGTGGATAGTGCCACTCATGCCTGATCCCTCTCAGTAATCAATGCCTATATATTTAGGGTATCCTCATCTCTTTGATCACCACCCCCACCTCTACATCCACATCCATGTCCTATTGGCCACCATCACCTCTAAAAATGGTTACATCATAATGTGCCTAGAATCATGTAGGGTAATCATTAGTAACACTTGCATCATCAGTATCAACCCTCACTGGTAGATCCTTTTGATTAATGAATATGTCATTTGGCTATGGTGTAGGCAATGAGAACTTTATATCCTCCCTCTTATATCTTAGGGACTTACCTAGGATATCTTAGATGAGTCTAAACTACCTCCTCACCTTTTCAAATGGGATAAGTTCAACCTCATGGTCTCACCTTCCAAAAACCCACCTATATCTCTATAATGATAATGTGTGTATGGCATAGCTCACCCATGTTGGAAATCCAACATATAGGCACCAATTGACCTCACAATCAACTAGTGCCTCTATGTTATCTCTATACCAATCTAGGTCTTGGGATCCTCTTCCTGGTCCTATCAAATCATAATCACCTCTTCACCTCATGTAACTAACCCTAAAATCCATATGAACAAAACCATGTCATCTTAGTCCCCTAGGTCTAATACCTTAATGTGCTCATATGCCCAACAATGTAACACAAAACCAATGTTTATCCCATATCTCCTATGTGCATGATACCCCCACATCTCTTGATAAATTTGAACCAATAAAATAGGTGCCCAAAAAAATACCATATGATCCAACCACATCTCCACAAGAACTAGAAACAAGTATATAAATCTCTAACTACTAGAATTAGGTAAAGCATAACATGTGATATCTATCATCATCATCATCATCATCATCATCATAAATAGTCATCTACTATCTGTCAGGGATGTGAAACACCGGAAGCATACAATTGATTACCAAATACCAAGCAACTATAATATGCGGAAATAACCAAATTCACCTAGTAACTAGAATTCAGAATAACACAGCATATGAGAGACAATACACAACTTGTATTAACACTTTATACAAAAAAGAATACAATAAAGAAGATGCCACTTCTTCTCCACCACCTTACAGAGGCTTCCCACACCTCAAGTGAATAGTAAATCTTCTCCCCAAAGCTCTCCCTCTCACAGGTCCCAACACCCAACTCAAATACAGAGTTGGTGTTCACCTCCCGTGCTCCACGCACACCACAAGTGCTCCACGCACTCCACAAGCACTCCACATGCTCCATAAGTACTCAAGGTACTTCAAGTAGATCTCCCATGAATCTGTAACAACCTGTAATTCAACAGACCATACTTATGGAAGGAACTCCCTTGCCTTCCTCTCTGCTCTTATCCGAGTACACACCTGTACTCCAAGTAGATCCTGCCTGATACTGCTCCCTGTTGTGTTGCTGTCTATATGATCTTGCACACCTGTAAATCAAACAACGGTTCTGCTCACCTGTGAACCTCGACCTTGCACACACATACACCTGCAGATCAATGATCTTACTTACCATGTAGATCTCCTATATAGGCCATGCAACTGTGACCAAGATCCTACACTCCTGAAGAATCCAACTGACTCTCCAAACCAGCACCAACACGCCTGGTACTGCTATGGAACTAAGAGGAACCCACTTGCTCACCTCACACACAGAAGGAGCAAACTTTGCTCAACTCAAACTAGCCCACTTTTCCAATACAACCATGAGTCTATTATATAGATCTCATCAAACAATAATTAGACATCTAATTACAATAATTAGATCCACAGCTCTCAGTCTATAATTAACCCTGATCATGTAAACACTTGGTTCGTTAGCTAACTGCCCGTAATTAGGTCGCAGTCGAACCACACAGGCAACCGACATCGGTCCCTGTCTGCCTGGAGGTGACCGACATTGGCCGATATATGACCGATGTCAGTTGCTTCTCTATGCTATCCTGCCGACAACGGCTGATCAAACCGACCCCAACTTCTCTACAATTCAGCAACCTTCAGCAACCTCCTCTCTTATTTGCATCAGTGAAGCTTTTAGCTCCACAATCCTAACAATCTCCCACTTGGAGATAAATAGTTGCACTGTACCTGTACCTGTACCCCATCTAATCTGTTTCCTGGTTTGTATCCCTCTTCAAGCTCCCACCTGAAGACAACCCACCACACATCCCGTGGTGTACCACCTGTCATCCGAGTACCCTGCCACATCCGAACCTACAACACCTGTAGTGAAGTCCTGACCCTGCATAGCAACACCTGCTACCGGTCCCTCTCAAAAAACCTGAGAACCCACTTCCCTGAATTGGCTCCTAACTCTGACAGCTCCCACTGCATGGGAATACTCAAGTCTATACCAGACCTCATGTGATTTTAGACACTGTACCTGTCCAGCCCTTAGTGTGCTCCAGTTCTGCATCTCGAACCTTGCCAACACCTGATTCACATCAGCTCCCACTCGAGACAAAATCAACCTGTGATCTCCATGCCTCCCATGTCAAAGAATTCTGCTACTCAAAACTCCTCCTGACATGCCACTGAATTAATCTTACCCTTAGCTCAGCAAAACCCTGTATGTACTAACCCTGCTAGAAAATATACCATCCACATACAGCAACAGAATGATGTCGTGACTCATCATCCACCTGGTAAGGCAAACCACAGTAGTTACCTAACACTGACTGAAGCCATGCTTCGTCCTCCACCTGTCAAAACCTGTACCACTGTCCTGCAGCTCCATAAGACCATATACCTGGTCTTCTGTCTCACGTATCCATTATCTCTATTCTTCTACTAAGGCATCCATTCGTCTCTATGCTTTCATCCAGCTAGCGAACCTACAAAAACTCCTGTTTGGTTCTGTATCATATCCCTGCCTAGCTCCCACCTGTTTCCTAGATCCTTCCTGCTCTACAATCAACAACAAGTATGAAGAAGAGGAACATGAATTTGAGGGCCTACTTATGCCTTCAGTCCTCTGTATGGGTGTTTGAGACTCCTTGACAGCATGCTGTCCACCCAAAATTCGTTACAGTGACCGACCTTGGTCACTCCACAGTCTGCATCTGATCGACGTCGGTTCCATGCGTCTGTACCTAATTACCAACCTGACAGCGCTAGTGTCCCTACTGCCGACGTCGGTCCTCTTGACTGACATCGGTCTTACCTACTATCGACGTCGGTCCCTCTGACCGACGTTGGTCTTACTCTGCCCAACACTGCCGGCTTCGGTCTGCACATGACTGACATTGGCACCTGTCTGTTCGATGCCAGTTCCTCCTGACTGACATCGGTATCTGTGTTCGCCTGTGAGTGATGACTTTTTACCCGTGAGCTCCTTTGGATCAAAACACATGTCCAAACTGCTCTACTCAGATGTATCCAGCCTCATCCACTGAACTCTGTCCGCCATCTCCTCCAAGAACACCAAGGCTTTCCAGTTCTTAAGCCTGTCAAATATATCTGTCTTCCACTTAAGAACATGCATCTCCTTCTTGCTCATGTGACCAAGCCTACGAAGCCACATCTCCACAATAGAAGAAGAATCAGTAATATAAACAAGTAGATAAAGTATACCTATTTTCTTACCACCAGCTAATTCAAGTGCATCCGCTGTGAGAGTTTTTGTGCATCTCTCATCACCCAATCTTTCTGAAGAAATCAGCCATATCTCCAAACCTAGGACCTGCATGACCTTCATCAACACCTGTGTGTTGGCCGCCTGTAATTTCAGCTTCACTTCCCCTTTGCCAATTCTTTGGCAAGGCTTACCAGCTCCTCTACCTAGGGCTGCATGGAAAGAGGCAACTGAATCTTTTATCCAAGATTCAACTTTATCCAAGAAACCTGCAAACACATCCTGTGCAACAACACCTGCTACATCTATATCTTCAATTTCTTCATGCTGATCTACTACCAACCAACAATATTCTTTTACCTGCTCTTTCTTTCCATATGACCGTGAGTGACCATCTGTGCTTTTTAACTCCTCCATTCTTAGCTTACTTTGATCTGCCGTTGCTCTACTCCCACTCAATCAGAAACCCCTGAGAGTGACCTGTAACCAAACACAACCTACTTCCTACAACCTTAGCTCTGATACCACTTGTTAGGGATGCGAAACACCGGAAGCATACAATTGATTACCAAATACCAAGCAACTATAATATGCGGAAATAACCAGATTCACCAAGTAACTAGAATTCAGAATAACACAGCATATGAGAGACAATACACAACTTGTATTAACACTTTATACAGAAAAGAATACAATAAAGAAGATGCCACTTCTTCTCCACCACCTTACAGAGGCTTCCCACACCTCAAGTGAATAGTAAATCTTCTCCCCAAAGCTCTCCCTCTCACAGGTCCCAACACCCAACTCAAATACAGATTTGGTGTTCACCTCCCATGCTCCATGCACACCACAAGTGCTCCACACACTCCACAAGCACTCCACGTGCTCCACAAGTACTCAAGGTACTTCAAGTAGATCTCCCATGAATTTGCAACAACCTGCAATTCAACAGACCATACTTATGGAAGGAACTCCCTTGCCTTCCTCTCTGCTCTTATCCGAGTACACACCTATACTCCAAGTAGATCCTGCCTGATACTGCTCCCTGTTGTGTTGCTGTCTATATGATCTTGCACACCTGAAAATCAAACAACGGTTCTGCTCACCTGTGAACCTCAACCTTGCACACACATACACCTGCAGATCAACGATCTTACTTACCATGTAGATCTCCTATATAGGCCATGCAAATGTGACCAAGATCCTACACTCCTGAAGAATCCAACTGACTCTCCAAACCAGCACCAACACGCCTAGTACTACTGTGGAACTAGGAGGAACCCACTTGCTCACCTCACACACAGAAGGAGCAAACTTTGCTCAACTCAAACTAGCCCACTTTTCCAATACAACCATGAGTCTATTATATAGATCTCATCAAACAATAATTAGACATCTAATTACAATAATTAGATCCGTAGCTCTCAGTCTATAATTAGCCCTGATCATGCAAACACTTGGTTCGTTAGCTAATTGCCCGTAATTAGGTCACAATCGAACCACACAGGCGACCGACGTCGGTCCCTGTCTGCCTAGAGGTGACCGACGTCGATCGATATATGACCGACGTCGGTTGCTTCTCTATGCTATCCTGCCGACGTCGGCTGATCAGACCGACCCCAACTTCTTTGCAACTCAGCAACCTTCAGCAACCTCCTCTCCTGTTTGCATTAGTGAAGCTTTTAGCTCCACAATCCTAACACTATCCTTATCTAGCTAATACAGATGTATATAATTGACTCCTCTTAAATGACATCTCATGAGCACAAGGTCATATCCATATAGGTGATCCATCTGCTCATCTCTCTCATTGCTACTGATATGGTATATCAACTCACCCCATATGAGTAGTTGCAATATCTGGTGGATGTCTTCTGAAAGAATAATAATCTCACCAGTCAAAATCAATAATGTGTTAGTGGTATGATCCCATCTCTCGATGAGTTCCACTATCATAGTTTCATCTTTAGGCATGTGATGATAATACCTCATGCCTCCTAGGCCCACCTTGGTCATATGATCTCAATCTACGTTAGTCATCCCTTAGTGTACCTTATCAAGGATTTCAGACAGTCAATTGTGTATTTTTATCTGCTCCCTAACTATAAAGTTATACTAATATTTTAGTTTACCTAGTTCATTAAACTTTTCTTATACATTCTACCTATTACCCCTATACCCTACCTTAACCTACTCATCTCAAATATAAAAAATACACCTACTCTAACCTATACCTGAGACATACCTTCACATTCACCTATTCTACCTTATTTCATCCACATAACTACTAACCATAACCCTTTTCTAAACAAACCCTTCAACTATTCTTTTTACCCATAACTTACATAACCTTTTTAAATTCACCCAAACCCTAATTCCTAAACCAAGCTTTACACCATTTACTGACCATCGATAATTGATTATCAATCGATGATAATTTTTTCTTAAAATCATCACTAATCAACCATTGATCACCAATGGTTAGGTACTCTACCAATGATGTTCTATGTATTAGCCTCTCAATGGTCACTTATCGACTGGTGATAGTTGTTAGTGATTGATGATGATTGATAGCGACCAACGATGATCACGGTGTGGTGACCATCAGTGAATCAACCCTTACCCTAACATCCTAATCTATCAAAACATCAAACATATCAATTACAAAGTTGTCTAACTCTATTCTACCTTCCCCTATCTATAATACCCCCCCAAAATTTCACCCACCCTCTACCATTTTCAACTCCAAATCTAAACCTCTCAAACCTTAACCCTAAACCTTAGGTCTACAAATACCAAATTCACCAACAACAACAACAACAAAAAAAAATTCAAGAAAACATTCCAATTTAAATGTAAAACCTACCTCATTTCTTGAATTCCATCATGGAGGAGCTTTAGGAACTGCTACTGGTTGGCCTCACACTTTGTGTCAGTCTTCTGGCATCCTCCCTACTTGAACCAACAATCAATGACTCTCACTAATACTCACTCAATCATTCCATTCAATAAATCACCAACCACCACTTTTTTTATTATCTCAACATAACCTCAATCATCATGGGTTTTCAAATGAGTAAATATATGCCTCATTTAAATTTTAACCTCCCCCCTTTTAAGGCTAACATACAACAGGGAATGGTTATTGGGTGACTGCCAACAGTTGACCCTAACCATTGACATTCAACCCATTTATATATTTTCAATCCCACCCTAACACTATCAGAACTAACACTACCACACCATCCTAATATATATTACCTTCTCTACTAACAACCAATCCAACCATGTAACATTGTAACTAGTCATTTTGGCCCAACTTTTACATATTTTGTGATGACCTTGCCTTGGTCACTTTGACCACTATGACTACATTACTATCTTAAACAACCTAAATTTGTGCTACTTTTGTGCACTGACCTAATCATATCTTCCTTGGAGCAATTCCTACCTTGGATGCCTACAAATACACTAACCTTGCTTAGGAGACTTGAATTTATGAGTACAACCATAATTACCATACCTAAATGTACTCACTTGGTCTACTTGTCACTTTTCTTTCTTGTGTCGATGGTATTTTTACCCAACTAATTCAACTATGATAGTCTAGTCTATATGTGATCTATGATATCTCACTCCATCACATTTTGTGTGTATGTTTATGTTTAAATGCCCAACCTATCACCAACTTTGTCATTCACTTACTTGCTTATCAAACTCACACCTAATTTGATTTCACCTCATTGATTCCTATTTTGAGGGGTAAAACCTCTTCCCATACTTAGGGCATTCAACCTTCTACCAACCTTCTATTTTTTATTTTACAGCTTGATTATACAAATTGCATAACAAAAAAGTGTAAAATATAGACACTGTAAAACTATATAATATGGTTTCAAATGTTGTGTCGACCCTTATATCACCCCTAGACCCCCTTGGGACCATTTCACAACCTCTCAACTACCAAACATAAATCAAAATGAATAACCCTAATCATTTTACCTTTTTCCTCTTGATCATTGATGGTCGACCCCTAATCGTTGATGGTTAGCCTTGATTACCAATGGTTAACCTAACCACCTCAAGGGTTAACTATAACTTGATTTTATATTCTTAGTTATTTTATCCATGCACATAATCAATGATAGCTAAAGATAAAATTGACATATTTTTGAACCTCTTGTTTAACCTCTTGTTTCACTACTCTTTTTTTTCTATATAAAAAGAAGAGGTGAAAAGAGGGGGAAAATTTTAGCAATCATCAGAGTCTTGTGCATCAAAATTTATTATGTAGGTATTCTTCTAGTTTCTAGTGACCAAGGTAGAGATCAAAAGTGTTACTCATCAATCAATAGCCAAGGCATCATCACTCTATCAGAATTACTTCAGAACCTAAAACAAGTTTTTACCCACTCACCTCAATGTTCTTTAGACTAACAACAAAGCTAAGTATCTATTTTTAATAATTAGTTCTATTGTTTCTTTTCTCCAAAACTTCTCTCCAACCTTCCCAGCCAAAATTTATTTCACCCAAGCCAAATCTGATAGTAACCATAGATGGTCACCTAATCACCAAAGGTCTACCCTTTACCACCGATGGTCATTATGTGTTAATTCCAACAGCAAGCTTATTTGACCATCAAACCCTAAATAAATCCCACTTTCTAACTTTCTATCTGATCACAGAACATAACCCTATTTTTTAAACCATGAATAATTTATTTAGCATTAATATCTAATAGTTCATTTCTATAATTAGTTAAATTCATCCATTTTCAATAACTCCTTGTATTTGATTTCATTAGCTTCTGTTATTTATGCAAGTAATTTACCTTCCATTTTTAGAACTTAATTGTATGAAAGTGTGGATTGATAGCCTCCAATGAATCATTTGCTTCTTATATCTAGCTTGTTAGGCAATCCACCCTATTATCTAACTAATCAACCATTTCTTTAGTACTTGCTTATCTGCAAGTCATCCTCCTAAGCTAAAGAGGAGTATCTACAACTATCTAGATCATGGAGCGTAAACCAAATCCAAGTTCTAATAACCTCACCCTTATTTTAAATTTTACAACCTTTTTATCAGAAATAAAGAAAAATTTATGTGAAACGGTACTAATGAAAATATTTAATAAAAATAATCATGTTTTTCATTATGAAACTTTAGTAATGTAATCATGCATTTTCTTGTTCATTCCCAATTTTATTGGTTTAACTCATGTGATATTTCCCCCATTTTGGATAATCCTATCACATCATACTTATTGTCCACATTTTTCATCCCATTTAATTAATGTCATTATCCTACACAAGTGCCTTAAATGGTCTATCACTTAATGAAAAATAACCTATCAGTTGGGGTGTGAATTCTATGAAATGTTACATGATATAAACTTTAGTGTTATTAGTCTGTATAATTCCATGACAAGATGCTATGACGGCCTAAGTATGTAATCAAGAAAAAGTAATAATTTTTGAAAATAATTAAAGGGGAGGATTATGATAAATAAATACTTAGTAAATTATGTGAAGAATATAAGAATATGAAAAAATAGAAGTAGAAAAGTGATGCAGAGCATTATCATGTCTTGCATCTTAAATAAATAAGTCAAACACCTCATTTCCTAAAACCAACTACAAAATGTGATCTAGACACCTCATAAAATGGGATTTTTTTATTTCACAAGAGATATTACCATTAAAAAATGTATCACCCCTTAGAGGGAGAATAATGATATTGTATAATGCCTGCTTTGTATACAAAATAATCAAAGATAACATGTAATTTACAATTGGTGTTGAAAACACCAAAACCTATGACAAGAATGGAAGGAGTATGGAAAATCATATATAAAATGTATGAAAGAATCACATAATAAACACACAAACATGGTATAAAAAATAAATACATCAATAAGATCATATGAGTTCATGAAAAATCTATTAGATGAAAGATTAAAGGAATAATATTTGGAAGTGAAAGGATATTTAGGATCCTTACCAAGTATAAGAATATTGAGTTAGACAACAAGAGAAAATAGAGAATAATAAGAATAATATTAAGATATTAGTTCAGATTAATAGAGAATAATGGGGGATAAGGAACATTGAGAAAAGTATAATTAGTAGGAATACAGTGTCTTACTCTCTTGAAATACAAACACCTTCATGTGTGGAAATGTGATATTTTTCAGAGTATGAAATCCAAACATCAAGGATTGATATTAAGTACACAATGTAAATTTTGGAATCTCATGATCATATCTCAACAATAGACAACCATAAACAACATTCACATTATTTATTATACTTCACATCATCTCATAAAAAGGAATAACAATGGATAGTCAAAAAGAAAATGTGTATATTAATATTTTCTATTATTTTTATGCATATCCATGTAAGAGTTTGCTATATGAAGCTTATGGATGGGACCAAAGATGAAGTAGAGGCCCAATATTTATTTTTGGGGTTAATCTTAGTGTCTTAGTATGGTGTTGAGAAGATAGTCATTTAAGGGGGCTTGATGGTTTTGATCAGTGCTCTGTAGAATAAAAAGGCAAGAGCTTGGAGTATTGATAATATCTTGTACCAATGTTTGGGGTAACTTGACTCCTTATCTACTAGGTAGGCCTCTCATTAATTCAAGGAGGATAATGGCATCATGGATTACTTAGATAATCAAGGAAGGTTAGTGGTGTTTTTGGGCCCATTTTTGAGAAGGCTTGATCCCACACTAGCTAAGACCAACCCCAGAGCACAGAGACCCATGGAGGAAGTGAAGGACCTTTTTCGCACACCTTGGCACTAACTAGATCAAGTCCTAAAGTCCCCATGCCAGTTGGCTGATGGTTTTAGAGCATTAAAACTCTTGAGGCATACCTGCCCAGTCCTACATATGGTGGTTTGAGTCTTGAAAAGCATAGAGATATAAGTAGTAAAATAGGTAGGCGTATAGCCCTGAATGATAACCTAGCACCCATCGCATGCCCTAATTTTCTTATATGGAATAATGGAGATAATAGGTTCTCACCTACCCATCCTTTGGCACATGCCTATCCAGTCAGCAAGAAAAGTGGCTAGTGCTTATATAAAGAAGGTGACCTTCAAGAGCAAGGAGACTAATTTTGTAGTGAAGCTTTGGTGAATTAAGAGAAATGGAAGGATTAAGCCTTGAATTCTAAATATTATATGTAATCCATGCTCATCTATGAGCCTTTAACATTAGTAAAATTAGGATTGATCAGTGAAGACTGTTATTGGTAATTGTAATATAAATAAGATATTAATGGGTGAATATAGAGTGTTGATGTTATATGTTATTATTTTATAGATTGGTTGAGTTATGAAGTTCCCTCCTCATGAATAATGTTGATGAACTGGGACTCCACCCTAGTAGTAAGTGGTGCCTTCACACTACTTATCCCTCTTACCCAACATGAAGGGCCCTCATACTAGACACAACACTGATGAACCTATCTCTTTCAGCCTCTATTCCATAGACCGTAAGAATCCCTTGAACCACTAGACCCTATACCACCCTTGACTATGCCATGATACAACTAGCCCAACATAGCCCTGGTCCGTTCATTTTCATTCTTTAGGTGAGTACATAAAGTTCACACCTTATGTGAAATTGAAGCCAACACACTAGTATGTTTAAATGTTGCACACCAGACCTTAATCCCCTTGTGCCTAACTCTTTTAACCATAGAAATTATTCATAACTAGAGTGGCATGCATGATCAAGCATTACACCTACTTAAATGACACTTTACTAAAACATTTTGGTTCTATTACTAAGACATGTTGAATTTCATTACTAAGATGTTGTAGCAGAGTGATGCTCTAACTATCACTCAATAATGTTGAGCATTGGCTAGAGAAAGTTGAAGATTTATTTGTACAAAAGCATCCCATGTGTGAAGGAGAGAAGCCATGAAAATGGGTGTATATTTATCTATACAACTTGTTATATGAAGTGTTCTTCTATGAGATACATGAGCACGTATATAAATAGTTGGTTGCATATGTTGATTCTAGATGAAGAAGTTATGGACAGCACCTTGAGTGGACTGTAGAGTGCGTAGAGAGGATAGAAAGATTGGATGAAGTGTGGACATGCACCATAGACAAGTGGTGGGATGGCTCTATGAATAGCTAAGTGTGGGAGTTCATAGTATCGACCTTTTTATTCCCAAAAGAAGTAGAGCATGAGTTTCTTTGATAACCAATGGGCACATTCATCAAAGGACTCCACACTGAGCTAAAGAAGCTCATTGTCAATTATGGGATAGAGACCATGAGGATTGAAGGCTAAAATTCCTTGCACATATGGGCAAGGATGAGGGTAAGAAGGGTGAATTGTAGGAAAGGTGCCATGGAAGAGGAATAACAACTTGACACCTAAGAGATCTAGAGGCTAAACTATAGTAAGTGTAGATTAAGGTTGATGGAAGACCTAGAACCAAAAAGTGTCGAGAGGACCTATAGTGAGCAATAAGGGCATGAGGAAGGATCTTTTGAAATATCACAGTATGTTGAGATATAAAAAGAAACAAGTGATCAAATTCCATCGATAGGTGTGGGATCTAGTGAGTTCTTACAAGATAAGGTGCTTGAGGATACACTAGAGGCACCTACCCCCTTTCAACTTGAAGCACAAGCCCATGTGCTAGATTCCCCCTTTAAGAATAGAATAAAGGTAATTGAACCTATTACCCTAATAGACTATGATTGGACAAGGATTTTGGATCAAGGGTTTGTCATTAAACAAGTGATCTCATATGAGGAGTTGAGAAATGATACAAAAGACCAAGTAGGTGCTAGTCTAAGTGTCATGGACATAAGTATAAATATTCTTGCACAAATAATGTCAGCCATGCCAACCAAAAAATAGCCCATAGGAAGTGTTATAGTGCCACTAGTGAGTGGAGTTATGTCATCAAGATCTATGGTGAAACTTCCCTTATTAGGGTCAACACTCAACCCTACTAGTGGGGGCATTGGGGGACCATCCCCTATGTAGACATAAGAAGGTCAAGCACCATAGAATCATATGCCACCACCTTAGAAAATATACTATGAGATGGACATGCATCTACCTGAGTATCATGGAGTTGAAAATGTCATAAATCATGTGTTTAAATGTGAGTTATAATGTCATCCTTAGGGCATTACTCAGCATAAGTGCAAGGTAACATAGTTCATGACAACCTTGCTAGATCATGCCAATACCTAGTATCAGAAGTTTAATACTAATCAGGCTGTGGTTGACTATGATGTATTAAAGGAAGCATTCTTGAAGGAGTTTGACATTTTTGAGTTCAAACAATAGTGCATCATAGTGATTAAGGAGATCAATCAAGGGTTGAGCGTGCACTTGTATGATGCATGGTTCAAAACTCTCTTCTCTAAGTTTCCTTATGATATCCACCCCTCCCAACACACGTAATGGTTTATTAGAGGCCTATTGGTGATATTAATAAGGGCACTATCCATGAAGACCTTCATGGAACCCCGTGAAGTGCTTGAATCTATGCTCTAGGTTGATATGGTAAGTAGCACCGACACTAAGATTAGTCCCTTCATGGAAGCACAGATTGTAACAATGGCTTTTCAGCTATAGAAGATTACTACTAGATAGTCACATGACTCTCATAGTGGGATATAGTGCACCAACTATGAGATAGAGGGACACAACAAGAAAAACTACCCACACAAGAATGTCTATGCAATACTCCCCAATTGATGAGATGTGCCAAAACATGGAGAGAGGTGAAAAGCAATCCATAACTTTAGGTGGTGGCTAGGTAGGATAAGGGAATGAGGGTTATGGCTAGAACAACATGGGTTATGGAAACCAAAGAGGGGCACATGGCCAATGACGTATACATGGTAGAGGGACATTCACACCATGATATTATTATAAGTTTGGGTTGATCAAGAATTATCAGTGTGACTACTTGACACACCCAATATGTGGGTACTATCAAGGCCCACACATAGTCAAAAACTAATTAGATCTCTACAAGAAGCTAATATAAGGTCAGTGTAGTGTGGATAGAGGAGCCGTTATGGTGTGGTGTGAGTCCAAAGAAGAGAGATGGGTCCCCAAGCCACAAAAAAATCCCAAGGGGCCTCTAAAGGTATAGGCCATGATGTGAATTGGGCTCACCACTCATCCACCCACCATGTCAAACCAAGACCTATGCCTAGAATATGGTGAGTCAAGCCATATTGAGCACATGATGTGACTAGATCCAAAAGTAGTGCCATATTTTAATCCTACATGCCAAAAGGATGTCCTACAATAAGTGATGACTATGATATAAGACCTATAGGATGAACTCCAATTGGCCCAAGATTTAGAGGCATGGGCCACTGTAGTATGTAAAACCAAGTCTAATAGGAGGCTAAAGTTTAGGAGTTGACTGAGATCCTACACTTCCTACAAATGGAAGGGGTACTACCCCTAATGAAGTACTTGATTCTAAGGCATGTAAAGAAAGAACCAATGTGGGAAATGAGCCCCTAAAAATAAAGATTACAACATTACATATGGAGTGGCCATGAGATGTGAGGAATACTTAGAACACTGAGTATGACTAGGAATTGATAATAGACACCACCATCAATGGGTGGTTAGTTTGTGAAGTGTTGGTTGACATAGGTGTAGAAGTCAATATCCTAAACAAGAATTCTTGGGAGAAAATGGGGAGGCCACCATTGAGACCATCACCAACACATTGTTTATGGTAAATAAGACCCGAGCATAGCCCATAGGGATCCTGAAGGGTAGAGTTGTGGAAATTATGGGTATCGAGTTCCAAGCTGACTTTGAGGTCATAGAGCTAGCAGAGGAGGACAACTACCTAGAACTTTTAGGAAGTCCATGGTGTTATGCAAAAAAAAACAATATCTGCTTCAAAAAGTGCTATATGAACTTTGAGAATAGCATAGAGAGGGTGGTAATAACTCTTTCAAGTGACCAAGGGCCACCTTACATTGAAAGTGTTAACCTTAAAGATGTGGTCAACCATATTTATATCATCATGGCACAAGGTGTCAAGACTCTAAACCCCAGTGAACAAGGGGTGATGACTTAAGAAGATGGCCAATTAGCCTTTAATATGATAGATGTAGCTTGAAAACATTGGGTTGAAAAACCCTATGAAGTCACTGGGCATAGATGTCACCTAGTGTG
The DNA here is from genome assembly GCA_037957365.1 of Torreya grandis. NCBI lineage: Eukaryota > Viridiplantae > Streptophyta > Pinopsida > Cupressales > Taxaceae > Torreya > Torreya grandis. The sequence goes on from JARHVA010000788.1 coordinate 3,836,653, forward strand.
CAAGGATAGATCTGGACTATTTGGCACAGGCTTGGTAATAATTATGAAATACCAAAAGAAGTTAACTCCTCATGCCAAGAAGATAAGAAAGAGAGTACTCTATATCAACAAGGGGAAGCTCTCAGCACTCCTTAAGTATGAAGGAAGCTGACTTGTTGAGAAGTATGTATAAGATATTGAGGCTTGCATCCCAAAATAAATTGATTGATTAGGTGCATTGGTGTATACACTAAAAATTACTATCATACACTAGTGGGTCATGTAGAAACCTAAATTTCCCACTTGGTAGGATGTGAAGATAGCCATGTACACTAGATTTGGTAGGAGTAATGAATATCTAGACATACCCCCTATAATTACAACTCTACCCCAATTGTGCACATCCAGCTTTGTGAAGAGACTTGGGTGATCTGTAGAGAAAACATGCCATGAGGCTTGTGGGTATATGCATTCTATAGAAATTTATAGACATGGTGTGAGCATGGTACATCATGAATGAGATACACTAGGAAATAGGAAATTGGGATGAAATGAAAGAGGAGTTTGTACACACTTTCTCTTTCTCTTCATAGAACCTTGAATTAATGAATCCACTTTAAGTCATGCATCAAGCTATGTTTGAGGACATAGCTATCTTAGAAGAGCACTTAAAAGAGATGTTTAGAGAGAAAGGACTGGTGCTTCTAACTTTCTTCAAATAAATAGTGCTTTATAATGACTCTAGTAAAGAAGATCATGAGACCTAGAAGGAGAATAAATGGAGGGCTTTAAGAGGTAAGTAAAAGCTCATACACCTCATTGATGATAACTTTCTAGATGATAAATACCTACTGTACCTTTAGGTTGAGATGATAGAGGGAACAAGGTAGGTTGAATACTCCCACCAAGAGAGAAATGAACCCTACCATTCACCCCTCAAGACCACCTAGGTAGACATTAGTGTAGAAGGTGAGCCCAAGATGTCCACTATAGGTGCATACTAGTCTGAGGTAGAGCTCATGCACATCATCAACCTCCTAAGGGAATTTCAAGGTATATTCCCATGAAACTATAATAAAATGAATGGAACCCACCCTTCATTAGGTAAGATGATCATCAAACTAGTGATGATGTAAGACCAATCAAGAAATGCCCTTATCAGATGATCCCCAATCTCTACACCAAGGTGAAAGTAGAGATTGATGGGATGTTAGCTGATGGTGTCATTTACCTAGTGAAAGAATTGAAGTGGGTGAGTCTAATGGTCATTAGCATTAATAAGGATGGGTGCATATGAATTTACATCAATTATAGGATGTTGAATACCACCTATGTCAATGATCCTTTCCTAACATCATTAACTGATGAAGTCTTGGATGGGGTCATAGGTTGCAAAATCTACACTTTCACCGATGGGTTCTCAAGATACCATCAAGTGCAGATAGAGGAGGAGGATAAGCCCAAAATAACCTTCATGATTGAATAGGGTTATTTTTCTTACAGAATGATGCCCTTTGAGCTCAAGAACATATGAGCCATATTCTCCAGAGTGGTGATCATTAATTTCAAAGAATTCATCCACAAGTTCCTCTAAGTATATCTAGACGACTGGATTGTGTATGGTCTTGTAAGGGACTACCATGACAATTTATGCCTTATGTTTGAGAGGTGAAAATAGCTCTAGATATCCTTGAATTTGAATAAGTGCATCTTTGTAACCCCATTTGGCATATTGTTTGGGCACATCATCTATAAGGATGGATTGCTCATTGATCCAGTGAAGATTATAATAATCATCCAGCTCTAGACCCCTTTCATGTAGAATGATGTTCACACCTTCCTAGCCTATTACAGCTAATATAGGAATTTCATAAGGGGTTATGCAAAAATAACTATGCCTCTAGAAGAGCTCTTATGCAATGATGGCCCATTCTACTAGGGTGAGGTGCAAGAGGAGGCATTTGACAATTTGAAGCTAAATTTGGCAAGTGCACCGATACTTTAGTTTCTTGACTAGATGACTCCTTTTCACATCCATGTCAATGTTTTAGGCTCAGCCATTGACACCTTTTTGGTGCAACTAGGTGAAGGCAAAATGGACCACCCCATTTCTTTTGCAAGCAAAAAGTTGATGCAAGCCAAGTAGAACTATACCACCATTGAGCATGAATTTTGGCAATGGTTTATGACCTTAAAAATTTTAGACTATATCTAATAGCAACCCCATTCACTTTATTCACTAATCATGAGGTGTTAAAATACCTCATGAACAAACTTGTTTTTCATGGGTGCATTTGTAGATGGGTTATCCTCTTTTAGGAGTTTCATTTTTTTGTCATGGTTAAACCTAGAAAGTAGAATTAGGGGATAGAACACTTATCTTACATCAACTTTGGTGATGTGATAGTGCCATTTAAGGATGATATGCCAGACATGTATATTTATCAAGTTCATCATGTTCTAGAAGACTTGGTGGAGATTGCCTCTTTTTTAATCTCAAGTCTAGTACCACAAACACTATCCTCCAAAGAGAAGAAGTAACTTGTTATCTATGTTTCCCCCTTCCAACTCATTTAAGGAGAGTTATACAAGATGATTAGGGATGAAGTATTACATTGATGTATTTTATAACATGAGTGGGACTCCATCCTTCAGGAAGTGCATAAAGGGATCATTGGAAGACATTGCATTGGAGACATAATGGTGCACAAGATTATACAATTCAAGTTATGGTGGTTGAGTCTGTTTAATGATGCCAATGAATACATGTAGGCATGTGATTTATGCCAACACATTGGAAAGTTGAACCATCAGGATGAGATGCCTCTCATCCCTATTCTATCCCAAGTGCCATTCAAGAAATAGGCCATTGACTTTGTAGGGCCAATTATCCCTATAGCACAGTGCATAGGAGCCAGATATATCCTCACAATAATTGAATATTTCAAAAAGTGGGATAAGGTAGTTCTAACCAAAAAATACATAACTATAATATCCATGCACTTCATATATGAGAACATCATCAGATAATATGGGTGCTCATTAAGTCTGACTAGCAATAAGGGCACCCATTTCATTAATGAAATAGTGTGCATCTTCTGATAGAATACATGGTGACATACCAAAAAATTAACCCCTATCATACCGAATCAAATGGCATGGATAATTCCTTTAATAATATCCTTAAAATGTTTCTCACAAATATATGTGATGTCAATCACAAGGATTGGGATGATCATGTCTTTGTAGTACTACGGGCCTACTACGTGACATACAAGCGCTTGAATAAGGCTACACCATTTCAACTGGTGTTTAGCATGGAATTAGTTCTACCCATGGAATTTTCAATACCCTCCTTGCCTATTATGTGAATTGGCCACCTTGATGACTAGGAATCTTTAAGTGTAAGCTTATAAGAATTAGAACACTTGGATGAGATGCATGCCTAATCCAAGTGGGGTCAACAAGTTGAGAAGGTGTGCCAAAAGAAGTGGCATGACAATCATATCAAGCACAAGGTGCTAATAAAATTATCCTTAGTCTTGTATGAATCAAAAAACCTTTAGCAACTAATCAAGTTTTAGATCTGATGGATGGGTCCCTATGTCATCCATCACATTTTAGAAATGAGCACATGCAAACTACACACATTTTCCAGTGAAATGTTTTAAGGGCATTTCAATGGCAATCAATTGAAGCCATATTAAAAATAAGGTGGTATTCACACAAATTATACTCTAAATATTTGGTCAATAGTTGGTTTTAATTGAGCTAACAAAAATATAGTTTGGCACAAGCCAATCCATGTGATTCTTTAATTTTTGTGGTTTCATTTGTACTGATGTATAATAGGTAGTACAAAATGGCCATAGAGATCCATATGTTTTACCACCATGCATATATCCACTCAAGTGACTTGAGCACTTGTACCATAAGTGCATGAGGCTAGACACCTAAGTAGTGGGTGTGTGAAAAATAATTATCTATACAAGAGGTGCATAACAAGATAGGCAAGAAGATGTGATTCCTATGAAGTACGCATAGTAGATGAAGATACCAAGAATTAGAGGGATAGTGCAAGGAATTTGTATGGGGTAGGATGGGTCAAGGCAAGATGATGCATGAGAAATCAACCAAGATAAAGGAGGGAGCTAAAAGAAGAGAGCAACTAGAAGAAGTGGAACCAAGGAGGATAAATTGTGTGCATGTGAGGTGTTGTGCCCAAGTTTCCACAAGAGAGGTGAAGGTCACGCCAAGGAGACATGAAAAAAGGGATCATTGAGGATATATGGCATCTACCCAAGAAAAGTGAGAAGTGGCCATTTGAAAAAAGATGTTACATCATCAAAAAACTAGTAGAAGTATTTAATGTGATGGTGGAATAAAGATACACATTTAATGTGGATAGGACATAAAATTTTTAAAGATCCCATGATCTCTCAAAAAATCCATCAATCGAGTCTGACTAATGGCATTAATAATGGTGTGTGATATATCAAGATATAAATAGGGTGAATGGTGGATGAATAGGGTTGCAAATTCATGTAAAATTGACTGAGAACTAGATCTAAATGACCCCAAAAGAGTGAATTCTCATATAGTAGATAGTGCATCAAGTGAGGAATTGGTGTAGTAAACTAGAATAGAAAGCACATCAAGAGTGAAGTGGTGTAGAAAAACTAGAGTAGAGAAGGCAAACCAGAATAGATGTCAAGCCACCATTAAAAGTCAGATAAGTTTAGGTAGACAACTCACACCAAACCAAAATTAGGGGTTTTAGCAAGCCACACCTCCCATGCTTCAATTCAAGTATATTTAGAATGATAAAGAAGTATAATGTGTCAATATATGAAGAGACATGACTCAAACCCAAGTGGGTTCAAATAGTAGAGGAAGCAACTACCGCCAAGACAAGGATGTAGGTAGTAAAAGTGAGTAGCATTATGATGGTGGAAGCTAAGGTGTTGATCAAGATGTCCTACTAGCACATGCAATTCCCACCTAAAGTGTTGGTGGGTGAACCTATGCACTCATTCACATATGTATGTTAGTAATGGGATTATAACCAGTAGATGTCAAGTCACTTTACAGACTTGACATAAGATTGGATGGTGGACACTAGGTGCAAGACCCCAGAGGGAGATGCAATCTTTGACATCTCAATAAGAGATAGATTGAAGGCTTTAGGCATAGCACGAATCTATGATTTGACATTAGATAGAAAGATAGAGGAACTTGTTCAATTCCTCCTCATATATATGCACAAAGACCATGTGTACTTTCTAGGGTGATGCATGAAGATATTTGTGTGCCTGATCAATAAAATAACTAGACTACTAGATTCTAGAAGAGACATCCATCAATTGATGGGTGATGATGAAGAGGTAGCATCATAAATATCCTTAATTACTTCAAGGGGGGATACACTTCCTCATCATTAGGTGTGAGGACTTGAGCACAAGGGTAGTGGCATGATTGGTTAGCTCAAAACTATGCCCAAGAGGGAGATGAACTAATGTGTCCAAGACATACCTGTACTTAGCTTATCACATGGCATAGGGGGTAAAATTAAATGTGGCATGGTTCATCCCACAAAAATGACCAAAAATATGTTGGAGTGCCATATCATGAAACAGACATTCAAATGGGGCTCCATCTTCATCCTGATAATCATGAAAGAGATTAGGATCCTCAATAGTAAAGAAGATAACTTTTGGGTGTTTTTGAAACACCATGAAATCCCAGCATAGAAATAAAAGGACTTCACCTACCCCACAACCTTGAGCATGAAGTATAGAACTCATATACTAAAATAGTGTGAGTAATACATAGATGCCTTCGGGTTAGAGTGGCACATCCCAAAAGGGCTCTTAGTGAGCATCTTTGGAATGGTGACCTTCACTATCATGCAGCATTATTGCACCATCCATATAGAACTCAAGGATGGGAATAATTTAGGATGGTTGAAGCTTCCCTTCATATTATTGGCTAATTTTTTCTAATACATGCTCGATAGAATCCCTAATGTGTATAGCCTTGGCATTTTAATCAAAGAGCTAAATGTAAAAAGCTGATAGATGAGGTGTAGATTCCCTCACATAGATGGAAGTGCGATAGAGGATGAAAATGATACCTTGAATTAGATAGACATTGATCATGTGCAAGAGGTAATAATCCTTGGCTTCATCCATAAACTATATTATGTGATGAAGCCTAGAAGAAAGGATGATGGCATTGGGTCTAGCATCAAGAAATGAAGAGACCCCCTTATCCTAATTGGGAAGGAAGGAACCCCTGTGCCCTAGGAAAAGAAGAATCTCCCAAAAAAGAAGAGGGGGGAAATGTTGGAAGAGATTAAGGAGAGGTTAAAGCTAAAGATAGCTTTAGAGGGGGAAGCATCAGTGATAAAATCATATTAGAAGCATGTGCGCTTCACATCTTGAGCCTTCACAAGCCCAAAAGGGAAAAATAAAGAAAAGGCCCCTTCCCCTATGCTAGAACAAGACACATTAGAAGAGGGATAAAAAGAGGAAGAGTGGGGATAAGGCACCTACATTATGCCTGAGGATATAGAATCATCCCCTAGTGAACAATCCCCTTCACCTCCACCATATGCATAGCTAGAAAAGCTAAGGCACATGCTAAGGAGACTTGGATCTTATGAGGCCAAAACCAAAAGGGTATGAGATTTAAGGTAGTAGAAAGAGGAGATGACCAAGGCATGGGTGCCTATTGAGGTCATCCAAATGCTAGAACTAGAGGAGTAGAAAAGTGAAGTGGTTCATATGGCATGAAAGGAAGAAATGAGTAAAATATGTAAAGTACCTAAAGAATCAACCCCCTCTAGTATAGTCTATGAAGAGGAAGAGTTACTAAAGAAACAGAGAGAAATGGGCTTAGACCAAGGCCACATCGATGTAGCACTCACCTTACATTGGAGGTACAAGGAGTTGAGGGCCACATGCCTAACCCAAGATGATATTAACTAGCTTGAGGCTGAAAAAGTTAAAAAGAGGGGAAAAAACTATGCCACACAAGTAGTGTAAAGAAAGGTCTAAAAAGGAAAGGCCAAGAAAGAATAAAAGAAGGAGGTAGAGGTAGAACATGCCCATAAGAAGGAATGGGAAGAAAAAATAGCTCAAGAACAAATTGTGCACATGCTAAAGGAATAGGAAAGAAAAAAAGGTTTCAACGGTGTTGAGCCTAGGAAAGGAGAAGCCAAAGTAGCACTTGATGATGACACCCAAATAGCCAAAGAATCCATGCAAAAGGTGTACCCCAGCTCTAAGGCAGTGCCTGAGGAACAAAAAGGTGATGATGGCACCATAAAAAAATAAGTGAAGGAAGAGGCATCACACCAGGAAAAAGATGAGGGGTAAAAGTTCATCAAAGGACCCCCACCAAAAGAACAAGATGGCAAACCTAGTACCAAATAGGAAAAAGAGTAAGAAGAAGATAGAATTAAAGAAGTAGGGACTGGCACCAGCACCAATGTAGAAGAAGATAAAATTGAAGAAATGGGGACTAACACCAACGTCAATGAAGAAGAGGAGATCAAGGAAGAAGAAGAAGAAGAGGTTGAGCCTAAGAACCATGAGAGAGTGTAGATGGGGTTCAAGGAGGATGATGACTTCTACATGATGGATTGTAAGCCTCTAAGAACTACCATATCCCTTACATGTCAGTAAGTCTCATGAGCCATGAAATGTTACATGCATAATCTAGAGTTTGAAGTCCTTACAAAGGCCATTCAGTGCTCCAAAAAGCCAAAAAAGGGCCATGACTACCACCTATTAAACCCCTGGGACCTATACCCCATGCACTTAGCTAATGCATTGATCAAGATGGAAAACTTTGTGGCACATAAGAACATCATCAATGATGTTCACACTAGCAGATGGAGGAAAATTGCTAAAGACATAGAGAAGGAGCTTGAGGAAACCAAACTCAAGCTCTAATAACTAATCAAGCACATCGATGAAGTATAGTCTTCCCTTTGAGACAACATCAATAATTTTGGCATGAAATAGGTTGACTATGCCTATGTGCTCATTCAGTAGATGATCTCTAGGCTAAATTTTGGTGCTAGAGGAGAAGGAAGACCCCTGTGAGGCTATAAGGGGTAAGATGACAAAGAAGATGGAAAAAGTTGAAGACTTATTAACAAAGCTTGAAGAAGGTACTAAAGAAGCAAACACCATTTTCTATAACTTTGTGGACTAGGTGAAGGTCATTAATGCACATCTCAAGAAACTAAAGGAAGAAAAGGATGCTTTGCTCCAACGTTCCTTCATGGTTTCAAGGACCCAACGTGTGTAGGTGTTAGCATAAGTCAACTCCCTTAGCACCCATTTAAAAACACAAGATCAAGACTTAAATGTAGTATTATGTGCCTTCCAAACAAAGGCTAGCGATCAAGGTGAACTCTTGGATGGAGGAGTGAAGAGGGTGAAGGAAAGGCTAGAATACTTCAAAAAGGAATTAGAAGGCATGGATATACTTGCTCTAGAAGTAACATCCATAGAAGCATATGGTTCCATTGAGGAGTTGAAAGGCATGATCCAAGGTTTTAAAATTTTTAAAGAGGATCTACAGTAGGGTGTACCCAAAATCTATGCACCTAAGGTGCTTCAAGGTTAGTCCATGGTAGATTAGCAATTTTGTATGGGGTGATGTTGGGCCCCTTTTTAAGAAGGCTTGATCATGTGACAACTAAGACCAACCCCAAAGCATAGAGACCTATGGAGGAAGTTAAGGACCCTTTTTTCACACCCTGGTGCTAAATAGAATGACTCCTAGAGTCCCCATGATAGTTAGCCAATGATTGTAGAGCATTACAATTCTCAAGGCATACCTGCCCAGTCTTACACATATTAGTTTGAAGCTCAAGAAGCACAAAGATATAAGTAATGAAGTAGGTAGGAATACATCCCTAACTAACATCCTAGTACCTAGCATGCACCTTAGTTGTCTTATATAGCATAATGGAGCCAAGAAGCTCTCACCTACCCATCCTTCAACATGCACCTATCCAGTCAAAAAAAAGAGTGGACAGTGCCTATATAAAGAAGGTGACTTCTAAGAGTAAGGAGACTAATTTTGTAGTGAAGCTCTAATGAATTTGTGAGTGATAGAAGGATTAAGCCTTGAATGCTAAATAGCAAATGTATTCCATGCTCATTTAAGAGCCTTTGGCATTAGTAAAATTAGGATTGATCAATGAAGGTTGTTATTGGTGATTGTAATATAAATAAGATATTAATGGGTGAATATAGATTTTTGATGTTATATGTGATTTTTTTGTTGATTGGTTGAATTATGAAGTTCCCTCCCCATGAATAATGTTGATGAATTGGGACTCTACCCTGGTAGTAAGTGGTGCCTTCACACCACTTAGCCCTCTTACCTAATGTGAAAGGCCCTTATGCTAGACCCAGTGTCGATAGACCTATCTCTTTGAGCCTCTATGCCAGAGACCCTATGAATCCCTTGAACCACTAGACCCCAAACCACCCTCAACTATGCCATGATGCAACTAGCCTAATATGGCCCTAGTCCCTTTGCTATCACACTTTAGGTGAGTGCATAATGTTCACACCTTATGTGAAACTAAAGCCAGTGTGCTAGAATGTTTAAATTTTATGTGCCAGACCTTTCTCCCCTTACATCTAACTCTTTTAACCCTATAAATTCCTGATAACTAGAGTTTCACACATGATCGAGTGTCGTGCCTACTTAAATGACACTTTACTATAATAGGCACCAAGGATTACTTAGATTTAGCAATTCTAGATGAAGGTGTTGGGGTTTTTTAAATGGATTCAAGTAAATACTATGTAAATCATATATGGTGGGGTGTTTTATTCTATTACTAGACATTCAAGTTTGCAATGATCCTTTGGCATCACTTCTGTCTTTTCTCTACCTTTAGTGGTTGAGTAGTGAAACCTCAACAACAATAATTTTGGGGAAATAGTTTTGTGCATCAGCTACTAATTTTCCTCCTCGGATGGTATATGAAGGAAATAAATTAGAGTGACTCAAACTGGTATAATACTAACATGTGGTAACTAAATCTATGAGAGGATAAATGGAAGACACCTTCCACTCCCTTAGTTTGGTAGATATATATTAGAGAATAAAATTATTGGAAGGTAAGGTGGTCATCATGGTCAAGGTGAAAAAATGGGTATGTTTTTCTAGGTTTCTAAGGTAGTAGAGGTGGCCATGGCTAAGTGTTTAGAGTATATTTGGGAACTGAGTTTAGGCGGTCCAGCTACTAGTGGTGATGTGGCGTTGAAACATGTGGGTGTTGCATGTCGTAGTTGGGCTTAGTCACTATGATAGGGAGTAATTTTTCCTTGTATTATAATTTGGCTTATATGGGATAGGTTTAGTTACTGTATTGTGTATTTTTCATATGCTTGTTCTTGGGACTTCTATTTTGGACCATTATTTATTATTGGTAGCTTTGGCTAGTTTTTTGGTTTTTGTGTTTTGGTTTGGTTTTAGTTTTTCTTGGGTTCTTGAATCCTTGTTGTAATAATTAGTTTATATTAATAAATGGGTGAGGGACCACATAAACCTCATTATTGATTTAAAAAATAGGTTTTAATTGAAATTTTATAGGTTTAATTTTAATATTCAATTTGTTGAAATAATAATGTGGTTATTACAAATCCAATTCCATGAATAAAAATCAAGTATTATAAATAGGATTTGGCAACGTAGATTAATTTGAATTTTTATTTATATAAATTATTAAAAATATATGGTGGTAAAGTGAGTCAAATCATAACATGTAATCATACATCAACATACATACTATGTGGTATTGATAATTATTCATGGTATTAAACATATTCACAGTATCTTCATAATCTTAATATTATTTTTTCTTTCATTTTTTTACATGGATGTTGGGGCTTGAGGAGACCCTCACCTATACAAAAACCATAAATATATAAATTATGGGAAAACATGAAAAAATTCATGATCCACACACATGCCAACTCTTTGCCAATTAAAGATAATTAAAAGAGAGGCAAAAAACATGGGGGATAAACATTAAACATATAATACATAAGAGCAAGATGAAATATTGCTTTTAGTTTTAATAGTTAATTGAAGATAGATAGATATTTTAATAACATCCATGCGACCAAAAACATTCTATGGGACCCCAAACCAAAAATATATCCCAAAGGAGAGAACAAGACTTTGTAATAAGAGAGATGATTTGAGGTGTTAGACCCTAGTTTAGAACTCTTCCACTATTCTACATTTAAAGGTTCACTCTCCAACTATGGATTTTGATATTTAAAAAAAAAATCCCTATTTCTATCAATGTTCTCAACTTCAACTATAGTGAACATAGATACTCCTTGTAGGTTGTCCAAGTATTTAGCTCAGATGTCATCATATGCAGAGCACTCCATCCATATTCCTATCATGGCATCAAACATATTTCTCTTGTTACTTGCATATATTGGAATGACAAATATTTCTTATAGATTAATTACAAAAAAAAATTATATTAAATTCAAATGCAACACAGATCCCCACATATCATGGTATTTAAAATTAAAAAAACTCAAAAAATAGGTTGTTGAATAGACACTAACAAATCTATATTTTAGTGCATCCATATTCAAATTTAGATGCAAACATAATTTTCAAATATTTAGTTATGGGATATCATTTAAAATATTGATGGTCTTGACAAATATTATTACAATCTAAGGCCACTTACATACCATGCAAATGTGGATGTCCAAGGTAAACTTATGACTTGATTTAACTTCTATCAAATGATAAACTCCTTATACTCATTAACATTGTTAAAATCTTGGAGAAATTTTAAATGTTGAAATAGACTACTAATAATATTATTTTCACACAGAGCTTCATTCAGAACAATGCATATGCTAATGATCAAATGGAACTAGTAACCATCTATGTCTAATTACCTATTATATGCATTAGTTTTGGGCTTCCTAAGGTAGATATAATTCATTTAATTTAAGAGTTCCATGCTGCTAGGTTTAATCTTCATCATCGATCTTCCATGCTTCAAATCTCAATAACTTGATAATATTTGTTAATAGGGTTTATAAAAATATATTGACCTATGCGAAATAAACAAAAATAAATCTTGAACAGCTGCATACATAGGCAAGCAAAGAATTTAACTCATAATCATTGCCAAGAAAACCCTCCATGTTGGGTTTCATTACATCCCACATGCATGGGGGGTCATGTAAAGTTTCACTGTACACATTTAATCAAATCCACCCAAAGCAAGTTGTTCGCTTCCAAATATCTAATTGTAGACTCTTAAATTTATTACTTGCTGACTTTTCCCTCTAAATTTTTTAATTAAAATATTAAGTAATTTTATTGTCTATAGCATTGGTTAAATAGTATAAATAGATGAAAGTTTTTAATAATATTTATGAAATGATGTAATGATATGACTATAGGATTGTGATAAATTTGTTTTGCGTAAGGATAAATTTTTAAGATATCATAATTATGTTATATTTATTTATTTTTAGTGTTACATTTTTGTGATATATTTTATTTTGCTTTAAGTAGATTTTTTATTTATGAAAGTGATTTTTTTTTATTTTTTTGTATTTTTTTTTAAAATGGTATATAAATGTTTTTCAAAAATAAATTCATAGTTTTTTAAATGTAATTAAACTAAAGTAATCTATCTAATATCAATATAATATTTATATTCCCACCTATAATAGTTTAATACATCTTATTTTTAACTTTCTTAGATATTTAAATTATAAAAAAAATATTTTTATAACATAAATATATTTAAATAATTGGTACTAAATTCACATCAGGCACTTCTTTAAATATGGTTTTCATAACTTTTGAAGTGCAATGTGAAATGAATAATAGTCATAATTTTTTTACATCTATCCAAGGCTTCCCATCAAATTCAACTCTTTCATGGAAGCCCTTCAAATGCCCTTCAAATTTAGAACCTTATCTTGATTTTTTTCTTTTTTATTGTATATGAGTAAAAACTTTTACATAATTTAGAGCTATGAACTAGAGGGGATAGCATTGACTAAAGCTATGAACTAATATGGGATAGAATAGGGAGGCCCATATCCTACTTACATACACATAATCTCCAACATTTCCATCATCAACGACATTACTAGCATCACCTACATCACCAACATCACCAACGACCACAACCGACCTCACATGCCATGCAAGATTTGAACTTGGGTGGGAGTGGACATAAATCCATGCTAATTAACCATGTTCTAAATTTTTTTATTACTATTATCTATTCAACATTTCCCTTCAAATGGTAATATTATTTTAATAGTCAAATGAATAAACATTAGAAAAAACATATAAATTTAGCTTTAACTATAATTTTCAGCATGATCTAATGTGGAATTAGTGGAGTTTTGAATGGGCCATGAATACTAACATGTATCTATCAATGTAGTATTTATTATTTTATGTGCTTAATAGATGATTCATAATTTATTTACAATAAAAGTTTCAACTATTCTTTCTTAGGAAATGTCATTAGTTTAATAGTCAACTAAGATGGATTTTTAGTTTGGGATAGGAACACAATTATGATAGCTTTCATATTGGATAATTAGAATTGCATAGGAGCTATAAATACTCAATATTACAAATATTTTAATTATAAATGGTAATTAAAATTTATTTAAGACTGTTTGAACTACCATGGTATTACATGTCCCTTTTAGAAATTTTCCTGTTCCCATGGTAGAACATCACAATATTGAAAATAAATTGACACTGAACTTTGATCGGTACATTATATGTGAAAATTATGATTTAAATTGGAGATAATGTGAGACATGTGGCATTATTAAAAGAGCCACATTGTCTCAAAAAAAAAATCATCCTTTACCTACTTCAAACCTTGTGAATGCACCGAAGTGTGAGATTATGAATGTGGCATCATCACACAAAGTCATGACATTTTATAATTTTGTTCTCATTTTTTCATATTTAAAAACTTGTAGTGAAATTTAGAGATCAATACATGTGACATCATTACACAATGTCAATTTTTCACATACTTTTTTCTTTGGAGATCTAAACTATATTTTTAGTTTATAAAATTCTTGTGGACCTATATAGAATTGACACATGCATATTCTATAAAATTCTATCATATTAAGAATATTATTAATTAAGACTCCAATATTATTCTTATCTTGTGTAAAATAGACCATTATTGAATATAATCCTACCTAGTAACCTGATAATTAGGTGATACATGCAATATGGCCCCTATGGTATTTTTTAAAGTCCATCTATGATCTTAGTCAATTAGAAGCAATTTTATTTCTTAGATAATTTATCTAGGACATATATCTTTGGTAAATAGATAGGTGCTACTTTTGATCCTCCTACTAAAATTATGACTGTGTGGTTAGGTTACTAAGCTAATAATCACCATAATATGCTTGAAGAGACCTCCCAATTTCATTAGATAGCCTCCATAGTGTAGGCTGCATATTAATAGTTGGATACACAAGTAGGTAAAAATCATCTAAGATATATATTATATATAATTCCTAACCCTATCAATAGAATAAATATGAAAAATGTCAAAGTCTTCACAAATCCTTTTTTTTCATTTTTGGGTGTCCATGTAGATGACCCTGGGAAAATCATGGTAGCACAAACAACATCAAGCAAGTTAGACATTATACTCCCATTCTTTGAGTTAGGGGTAAATCATCATCATTGTATTCCTTTATTTTGACCTTGTTCTCATAAATAGTTGTGTAATGAGGGAATTATCCATGCAGAGCTACTAAATAAAAATTTATGTCTTTGTATTCCTCATTTTTTTTTAATGAGAACAAAGTGGGAGATTAAGTCTAACTAGGAGCCACCATTATAATATATGTATTGACTTGATAGTGGAATTTTCAAATTAAAGTGTTGATGGAATAGAGAGCTTTGGATATTCAATGTTCACCACTATTATGTTTACAAATGGATTTAAAATTGCTTTGATTCCATATAATAGTCATGAGGCATCGAGGTAAGGCTAGTCATGGGTAAATCATGGGAATTAATTTCTTCCCAATGGTATGTGATGACAAACTTTCCATTTAAATTTGATTTTGTGACCTATGGCTTCATGGGAGATTCCTAGAGATGCTTCAATTTATCGTAATTTATTAAAAGTTGAGCCAACCCTCTTTTAATGTTAAATTATTACCCACGGATAAATTTCTATAGTGTTATAGATTAATACATAAATATTTTTATTAAAGGATTCAAATTAATCTTTCTAAAATCATCCTCTAGTAGCCTTTTTAAAAACATCCTCAAATTAAGAAATATATATATATATATATATATATATATAGATATATATATATATATACATATATATATATATATATATATATATGTATGTATATATATATATGTATGTATATATATATGTATATGTATATATATGTATGTATATATATATGTATATGTATATATATATGTATATATATGTATATATATATATATATATGTATATATATATATATATATATATGTATATATATATATATGTATATATATATATATGTATATATATATATATGTATATATATATATATATGTATATATATATATGTGTATATATATATATATATATATATATATATATATATATATATATATATATATATATATATATATAATTTTATGTGATTAATAGATACATCAATAATTTATAATAATATAGTCAACTATTTTTTTAGTTGAATGTCATTATTTTAATAGTCAACTATTTAATATAGGTTATTTCATGTTTAATGGTTAACTATATATTTTTAGATGACACTTATAGCCATTGATGATGTTGGCACATTTCAATCTTGAATTCCCATAATTTGGTCAATAGATTTTGAATGTTTGGTATTTGAACTTAAATTATTAGTGGGTAAGGAAGGATCCTACATTTTTATCAATAAAAATTTTATTACTCAAAAATTTCAAGTGCTTCAAAATTATTTATAGCTATTAATATTTAATGATGATAATGTCTTGTTTTTTCATGATGGTATGTTGAGATCATATTTGCATTGTATTTTTATTTTTTTGCATATAACCTTACTCACATGTTCTTATTTTTATATAATATAGATGTGTTCCTAGAAACACATAGATCCTTTGTACATGAGACTTAAATTACATTTAATAATTATTATACATTTTTTAATTTCATCTCACTTTTATGTTTACTTTTTACATCTACTAGGGTTTTATATATTTTTACTTTGATCTCACATTTAAATTTTTACTATAGCATCAACGTCTCTTGCATTTGGAGAGGATGATCACATGGACTTGTTTTTAAAAGGTAATAAAGTTTTAGAGGGCAGAGTGTATCCAAAAAAAAGGATACTACAATGTAGAGACATGGAAAGATGATTTGTTGTTATCAGTTTTTACATATTATTAGATGGAAAAGTAAAATTGGCTTATTCAATTGATAAATTTGAAACCTTGACAAATTTCAAGAAAAAGGATACTAAATTCCATGGTAAGAGATTGATTTGTCAAAATATACAGATCCATTCATTTCCATAGTTTGTACTAATTACATTTTTAGTGACTTAGAGGATTATAGTTTCATAGAAGAGGAATATTCTTGTGATGATAGTGAAATAACCATCAATTATACATAACCTAAAGATAGAATTGATTTTATCATAGATAATGTTGTTATAAAACACAAATGTTCTAGCAGAGATGATGACATAGCCTAAAGTTTTGTAACTCATGTTATAGAAGATCGTAAAACTCATGAAGAGAGATTGGGACCCTTAATGTTTTGTTTAATGCTAAAGAATGTGGTAAATCTATGTTGTGATTGCTCAAACTTACTACAACCTAATAAATTAATAGATTGGCTAAAAAAATAGTTTTCCATGAAATAAGAAGTCCCATTATGGTAAATAAATTAATTAATCAATTTTATAGTCCATACCTTGTATGTATCGATAAACACAATTTGAAGTTCAGAGGAGTTGTTACCAAAGTGATCTATTTATGCTCACCTACGAGCAATTATGTTGTAGAGGGAAAAATACAAATCTACTTGAATGAGACATGGTAAAATTTAATGGATTTTATTACAATACCTTTGGTGTGCATATTGATATAGTATCCATCCCTCCTTGTAAAGGATGATCCCTATCTAAAGGATCTTTCTTACAATGTTATGCTAAGCCATCAGGCAACATAAATAGTTCTTCTCTAGATATGATATTCAAACAAGTCCCAGATGAAGTTGAGATGAATATGTGGGATGAATTAGAATATAAAAAACCATAAATGTTATATCTAGTTTATTTTGATGCCATTAATTAAAATCATTCCAAAAATTTGATCAAAAGACCCTATAATGCTCAAAATGTCAAAAATTAAATGCCCCTCTACCCAGTTTGTCAATTCAAAATGTTGATGAGGATAGAAAATCATATATGTTTTTGGTGAAATGGAGGATGTGAAAATATTTTTTACAAATCTAACTATCTCATAAAAAATCCCCTAGCTTTATTCAAATTTCTATGGCACAAAATTAGAGCCATGAACAAATAAGATAGAAAGAATTTTGAGTTAAATGCATTAATAGAAAATTCCATCTTTAATGTGTGCGATGAATATATGGAGGTGCATAAAATTAAATTTGATTTGATGGGTGTCTATTAAAATGCAAGGAACAAAGCTTATGGGTACCTAAGGAACACATTGTATAATCATAAAGTAGACTAGATAAATGGTCACAGGCGTGCAGTAAATGGTAACACCAAGAAATAGAATTTAAGATCAAATAATGCTTCAATAGTTGATTACTATTAATAATGGTTGAGACAAATTCAAATATTTGTCTATATTTAACTCATTTTGTAGGATAGGATGGAATACAAATTCCTCAAATGTTGCTTCCTACATTCTATACCCATAATTTAATATAAAAAATATTTAATGAGGAGCTTAAATTATTGAAACTTCCACCAATATTGTAGCCAATTTTTATCAAGATAGTGACTACAAGATTTCAACATTTTTAAATTACAAATAATAACTTTGTCTTCAAGTGTGATGAGTTTTGGGATCTATAAAATAAATGTAAAGCCACCACATGCCCAAAAACACTCTCAAAACTTGAAGAGGAACAAACACAGCACAATGGATTTTTTCAAAGTTGTCATGGACATTATTATTTCCATAGATTACAATCAAAGGAACAACCTTAGGTATTAGTAAGCATTATGCATGATAAAATGGACAAAATGAAAACTTCCATACGAAGGATGGGCAAAAAAATAAATTCACTAAGTAATGTTAAGAACATCTTAGTTATTTTGACTACTATGCTCACATAAGGTAACAAAATTGGGGATTTTGGCCACTTTAGCCTACTATTTGTTGAATGTAGAGAAAAATACATAGTCATACCATTGCCTTTATGTCTCAGGAAGCTTGAATAACCTATCATTTATGAGTATGGTGATTTATTTTACACTTGTGGGTCATCCAAATAACCATTGCATAATGCACTATTACAAAATTAAGTATAAGATAAGTGTAAAGGGTATAAGGAAAAACTTTTCCATGATGACATAATTAATAGTGTTGCTAGTACAAGTAATTAATTAAAAAAACAACCAGCTATCCTATACATACAACTAGATAATTTATCGAGTGACAACAAGAATCATACCTTATTTGTATTTTCATCAGTGTTGATATCAAGAATGGTATTCAACATTGTGTATGTAATATTCCTCCTAGTGGGACACACCCATGAGGATATAGATGGGACTTTTGGTAGATTAGCAACATCACTATGGAAACTAGACATAATTTCATTTCCACATATCATGGATACCTATAGAACATGCCGAGAGGGGTCAAGTACATTCACTCCTTACCTTATTAAGGAATTATATGAATTCAAAACCTTCATGAAGCCACACTTGTTGGATGGAATCCATAAGATGGTGGGTATTATAAAACATAATATTTTTGAGTTTCATGTTGTGGATGACATACCAATGATGGAATATAAATAAATAATAGAGGATCTTCAATGGTCTCACCCAATCCCAATTTAGTGTAAAAAATACAATGTCAAACCAAAATTATTGGAAGGGAAGCCTCTTCTACCACCTTTCAAACAAATTAAACAAATGGAAGATCTAAAAAAGGGAATAAAATCATATATTGAACAATGGGGAAAAAGTGCAATAGGATGAGGAAGAGAATATTGGCTTCTAAAGATATTTTGATCTAGGAATTTGACTCAAGAGAGGATGGTTAGTATGGTGTTAGTTCCAAAATAAAAACAAAATGAAAGAAACACACTAACTAGCATAACATCTCTTAACCTAGACACTAGGGAGAGCTTAGTTAACAAACATGAATAAAACACAAAACTAAAATACAAAATAAACCCTCTTTTACCTTCCTTGGATGCTCCAAAATTCTCGTTGTAGTGGCTTGCTTGGCTTGTGCTCATGAAGTCCTTGGCAATGGAAGCTTGGATACCTCCATCTCTCTTTGGCACCTTTGGCTTGTGGCTTAGCTTGGAATTAATTTAACATGGTAACACTAGTTTCATGAAGCTTTTAGAACCAATCTTGCATTATAACTTTGCATAATCATGTCTTAAAATTCATGTGGTAAGGCCTCCTATTTATAAATTTTTGCAAATGTCTAGAATCAACCTGAACCATCTACCTAAGATTGAGATGTGTGGGTGAGGATTAATTAAATTTTTGAAATTAAGTTTGTAATTATCCTCATCATGACATTGTAAAAATCATAAATTAAGAGGCATTGAGGGCATCATGGAAGGCATTGATGAGGTATGGAGGGCTTTGAATCCTGATATTTATGGCATTTATGAGGACACTTGATGGTGCAAATATTCAATATTCATTTCCAAAAATAATTATTCAACAAGTTTCCATGAAATTATTAATTAGTCCCTAATTTGGTTTAATTAGCTCTAAAAGATGTTTAAGCACTTTATGAACAAATTACTCAAATTGATCAGAATGCCTTGTTATTGGTCCAAAATTTGACTAGATTAGAATTAGAATTTTATGTCAGATGCATTAGAACTATTATCCCATTTAGGATGCTACTAATAACAATTACAAAAGGCACGTATCTTGTGTAAGAGATTTGATAAGAAAGAGCAATTTAGATCACCTAGGTGCAAAATTAGCATTTTGACTCATAATGATCTGATCAAAGTTAGCTAGCCCATAAATTGTATTGCCCCATTTAGTGATACCCTGGTTAAAATCAGCACTTGAATACATTATTTTCACATAATTTAGCATGTTTTAGTGTTTTTTAGGCCAAATTGTGCATTTTAAGTGCAAATTGGTCAAAATCCTGGTTGGAGGTTATCGATGGCCAGATTTAGGTGTCTACAGTTTACCCTATTTGGGAAGGCATTACAAGCTATAAGCACATTAAATTACTCTTAAAAAATGAAAAGTTCATGTATGCTTATAACTACAATGATGATAAACTAACTGTATGATGCACCCTCAAGGGATAGGTTGGCACAAGTCAAAAAATGGTCCCTTAAAAAGAAAGAAGCAAAACGAGGGGACCAAAGAAAGGAAAGATGATGGTACCCCAATTAGGGATAATTAGAAATCATAATTCACGGATATAACTTAGAATATATATTAAAGATGAGTGGGTAAAAATTTATAAAATTGATAAATAGAAGAATAATATTGATCAGTGTGAATGATTCAATTGTACCTACCAATAAGGAGATGTTTGTCCTGACTAGAAATGATACAACTAGAATGGTTAATGGGTTGATTTGATCAAGGGTGGGATGGGAGAATTTGCTAAAGAGAAACTTTTCTACCTCCATTTATTTTAGACCTTCTTGAAGATAATTTTTTTATAGCATGTGATGGTAGGATTCATGATAGAATACCATGAAGACTATCCCAAAATATGCATAAGGACTGACTCCCAATCCAATAAACACTCAAAAATAATACACCAATGATAAAAACCATGATGATAATATTAACATATGAATATGGATGCACTCAATAATAATGTGCTCAAGGTATCACCCAATGAACACATATAGACTGAGTCAAGGCAATAGTGTTGAAATCAAATAAATATGCAAGTGAATAAATAAACAAACAAATAGACAAACAAAAAAACAAACAAACAACCTGAAATAAACAAATAAATAGAAATCCTAAAAACAAAAGCAAAAGAAAGCATCCCAATAATGGCAATGCCCTAGTAAGGTAAATTGAGGATAACTAACTAGGCTTAGACAAGACAGATGTTTTTGGATTTTTGAAATGTTATGAATGTTTTTGGCATTTTGAGGTATCTTAACTCATTAGAGAATAACAAGATACCTTCTCACAAAATTTTGAGAGCATTTGTCTTAGGTTGCTCAAAAAATAGTGAGAGCATATGGAAAGGGGGATTGAGGTGACCTCAACATGAATTGAGCATGACCCACATAGTCCTAAAATGACCTCAAGTCATATTAATTCCATCTACACAAAAGGTGAATAAAAACCAATTGGTCCCAACAAGTTCTCAAATCCAAAAAATGGCTAATCAAATGAAAACAATAATGGCAAGGTGATGCGATAATACATGATAAAAAAGTGTTGCCCCTACTTTACCCATAGGCAATTGTAATTAGGATATAACAGCATAGTTTAATGATACTAATCTACCCATAGATGGTTATAATTAGTATCAAGACTAGTAAAACATTGAATTGCCCATAGGTAGTTATAATCAGGCTCACATAAACAAACTTGATAAGCTGAAAGATATCTTGTCAGATCAACTATCACACTACTTTCATAGACTGTCATTGTAAACATGGACTTGATTGGTTATTAAAACTTGATTGGAATCCCCCCACAAAAGGTGTGGGAAGAACCAAATTAACCAAGATTAAAATAGGATTGGATATAATGACTAAAAATAGGCTTTGGTCTAGATAGGAATGGAATGATAGGATGGTATAAAAAAGGTAAGAGGGTTTGCCCACAAGTGATAGGGTTAATGGTAGGATATGTGACAATGGCAAAAGGATATGTAACAATGGCAATAGCATGGCAATGTGAAATGGTATCTTGGGTGTGGTTTTTAATTCTATTGTTCTTGTTGATGGGGAGATGCACGTCCTAATCTACAAATGATATAAATAGAATACTTAATCATGTTAATTGCTAGCCCACATCTCATCTAAATAACTACTCTATCAAGAACTACCTATAGATTTTGATGTCAAGAATGTTGTTGTGTTATTTGTTGATCATTGATTTTGATTCCTTCAAGTGTCAAGATAAGGTATCTTTGTGCCCTCTACAAAGGAAAGTGTGTCCATGGATGGTAAATAGGGATAAATAATGGATGGTAGGTTTGACTATGAAATGGAATGGTAGATGAAAATGAAATATATAATGGTGTGGAAATAAATGAAGATCAGGACTTTTAGTCACACGTAATGTTGTTGATGCTAAATTCAACATAACTTTGGTTGTGGTGGCACTGAAGACTTGTTCTCTCAATAACACCACCAAATTTTTTTGTTGGTTGATCTTGAGAGTAGCTACCATCTGATTAGGCTATAGATTGGAAGCTATTTTGATTTTATCTTCATCAAGTAGTGAATAACTTTTGTGCTTAGCTATTGGTGCCTCAAAAAGGTTTTCACCAATGAAATTGTCTTGATTGTCCTATAGCACCTTCGAAAAGGTTTCACTAAGGAATGTGGACTTTTGACTTTGATTATCTTCTAGCACTTTCAAAAAAAATTCACTAGGAGAGTGTTCTTTTGCTACATGAATGTGGTCTTGGCCTCCTAGCTCTTTTTCAACTGCTATGTCACCTGGATGTAGTTCAACAAAGTGTGATTCTATCAATCCAAATCAACACTTGTGGGAGATGGAATGTCAATGATATGGCTATTTTGGTTGATGGTAATGGCTTGGGGAATGGTAATGGAGTGGGTAGATGTTGCACAATCCTCATAGAAGATACTAGGAGAATTTATGTTGATGTTGAATTAATCATCCTCAAAAATTGTAGAAGGATCAAAAATGTATTCAAACTAATCTACAAGGCATACATAACCAATATTGTAACATCCCCAAACATATAATTCTTTTGAATCTGATTCTAACTCAAGGGACTCTAATTCCAATGTTGAGACTGATGTTGATTATGATTTTGATGTTAAATTTGATGTCAATTCAAGAATACGACCTAACTCTAACTCTAGTTATTTATCTGATGGGTACTCCATTATAATGATGTATTGCTAAATATTTGGTATTGGACAAGTAATAGCCTGTGATGGCATAATGGGCTCCACCAAGATTGGTTTGTCAAAGTGGGGCTCCTCTAGGATGGGAAAAAGGTCAAGAGACAACTCCTTAGATACTGGCTTGTTAATAGGAGGCACTTGAAAAATAGGCACATGGTCAAGGGAATGATTTTCCCAAAGGTGGTTATAATCATTAAGAAGTGACTCAATAAATATTGGCTTGTCAGTGTGAGATTATTCGACAACTGGGATAAGATCAATAGGTGATTCATCATAGACTAACTTATCATAAGTTTTTGTTTCAACAAAAACATCTTGGATTAGTTGGTTTTCTTAGCCTTGGTTTCTAATGAGTTGGAAAATACTAGTTTTGAACATAGCTTGGTCTTTGAAGGATTGGATCGACTGAGGTTTGGATGGGATTGGATCTGGATGAGGAATGGCTCATGGTTGGATAATGGTAGGGCCTTGGGGAGCATGATTACTCTCATCAGATAAAGGACAAAGTCTTGAGATGGTAATAATAGGGCAGTATGGATCATGATTGCTTGCATAAGCCAAAGGACAATGTCTTGAAATGATGAAGCAGCATTGTGGAGCTTGATTTCTCAAACAAACTAAAGGATGAGGTCTTGGTATAGAAATAGTTGGGTGTTATAGAGCTTGATTGCTTTCACAAACCAAAGGATGAGGTCTTGGTATGGGAATGGTACAACATTGTGGTCCTAGAATAGAAATGGTACGATGTGGTGGAGCCTGATTACTCGCATAAGCCAAAGTATCTAAGTCTTCCTCATAAACCATATCATCTTAGTTATGAGTTGGCCCATAAGCTAGTTCTTGACTGTGTTCCATGTACTAATTATTAAAAAGAGGGTATGGATCTATATCCCAAACAACATTATCTATAGTTAGATCTTCAAAGTCCTCCTCATAAGCCTCTTAATGCCAATCAAGGTCTTGATTTGGATTTTGTGGATTTTGAATATGTTCCCCATATGGAGTATTGTAAGGAGAATAATAAAACTCCTTAGATAATATTTCTCTATAGGGGTTCCTTGTGGGATTTTGTGTGGCCATTATATCATAAGTTGGATTTTATGTGACTCCACCATAAGTGGAGCTAGACATATCCACATAAATGATGAAAGCTCTAAAAAAAAATGCTTAGAGTTATGCAAACTCTAAAAAACTATGTCCAAAAGATAAATGGTTCAAACTTGGTTTAACTTGGTTGAAAGTGGAACTGTATCTCCAATATGGTATAAAAGTGGAGTTGTATCTCCAAAATGATTTATGCTAAAACTTGTCATAAAATAGTCTAAAATCAAATGTCTAACATCAAATTTCATACACACAAAATTTCAAGCATCTTAATAAAAACTGGCATGTCAAAGGTCTAGGTCAAAATGATCCAAACAAGGTCTAAACTAGGAAATGGAAAATTTGAGTTACTAGGTCTTTTGTCCAAATGTAGAGTCAAAAGCTAGGCTCAAACAAATAGGCATGTGCTAGGACTCTTGTCCAAATGGCGTCAAAAGATAGACTTTTAAATAGATGAAAGTTTTAATCTAATGGATTTGAAACACTTCTAACAAACACTAGGCATTTGATTCTTGGACATGAACTTGATCAACTAGGTATAAGGTATGAAATAAAAGGCACTTTTAGAGATAGTTTATTTTCTCATAAATAATGGTATAAAACTTGGTTCTTTTTACAAACAAGCTAGACAAAAGTGAATAGTATAACTATGTTAGATAAAAGATCACAAAAGTACACTCAGATTCATCTGAAAATGTAAGAAAAAATTTGAATTATATGTAAGAGGGTCTATGAAATAATATTTGAAATTTTTTGGGTAGTGTAATGATGTTATACTACCCAAAAGGTGTGACAAAAAAGTTTGTTTCAAAAACTCTCTAAGGCAAAGATAATTTCCCACAATTTGATAGCATAACACTACTTTTCTTGACTCAAAATGTTACGGTGCATAGACTTAAAGTGAAAATTTTTAGCACAAAATGGCTTAAGTCTATCAAGTGATGATAATGATTATGAGTCTTAAATGGCCTTCAACCCAAATTGGAAATTAAACCTAAGTTCCCTCAAGTTTAGTGCAAATGGTGAACCCACTTAACACATCAACCCTATGAACTTATAAAGGTGCAATTCCAAATTTAGATTATAGGTGAAGGACTTAAAAAAACTTTGGTAAAGGTCTAGACTCAATTCTGCAGCATAACTATGCCAAAGTGCATGATATGACTCTTAATATTTTGATGAACTTTGAACAAGGCAAATTGATGATCTCATGCGAGCAGCATAATGCCTCTTTGTTCAAAGGAAAATTAGGACTATGTGTTTGGTTGAAATTTTTTATTTACACAAAGTTTTGACTTAAAAAAAGACTTTAATCTCGGACAAGACCAATTAATTAATTGTTCTTAGATCCTAAACTGACAAGGTTTCTTGCTATTGTTGGAATCAATCAATATACGTCATTTGAAAGGATTTTAAGTGTTTATCCAAAAGTAAATGTGCATTATATAATAGGTTTTTTACACCCCCCTTCTCTCAAATGATAATACTTCGACATGGACCTTGAGGTGCACCTTACACCAATAATACTTCTATGGCAAGTCAGGATTTTTCTAAAATCTAACAAGTTTTTGAATGTTCTAGGGGAATCAATTGCATAATGACTTTCACACCAAACAATGCAAAAGAAAATCATAGATTTTGGGTCTATATCACTTGGCTTGTTGTAAAATGGTCTAGTCCTTTTTACAACCACTACATCCTTATCTTCACTCAGTATAGTATGATGTCCAAAGTGCCACTATGTTCCATGTGTAACTCTAATTAGGAGACAAATGAATTTAATGCTGAGAGGTGAAACCCTAGGTTAAATCTTCCCTAAATAACTCTTGGGAGGTGAGGAAGTCCCCCTCACAAGCCAAGTTTGTATAAAAATGAATAAATCTTGAAATTAAAAAGACTTTAGGGTCATTTTCAAGGTCACCCAAACTTTGATGAGTTTTTGGGGAGTGATTTAGATGACTTTATTTCTAATCCTTGGACTAGGCTACTTGCAATAGGAATGGCACTTTTGATTCCAAGGGTTCTCTAAAGGGGACAAATGGAAGAGCATACACATAACATCCCTCTTTTTTCCAAACAAAAATTTAATCTTAAAAACTAAGTAAACATAAAAAGCTTTGAAAAGGTGAGTTCATTTTTAAGCCAAAATAGAAAATGAGGTGGTGTTCATTTTACCCCTTGGTCTTAGTTGCAATCTTTAAAAACATTCACCATAAACATGTAAAAAAAATTGTTAAACACCAAAACAAGGTTCCTAATTAATTTTTAAGCATACAAAAGGTGATTTAAACATGTTTTTAACAAATGTCAAGCTTGGAACTGTAAAAAAAAAAAATAGCATGTCCTTTAGCCTTGAAGCTCTTTTAGGTTTGAAATAATGAACTTTAAAAAAAGAGCTCTCAGGTCTATGTTTTAAGAAAAACATAGTGACTGATATCCATTATATAATTGGTGATGGTTACATTTTCTAACTGATGATGGTTATCTAACCGACATTGATTATACCAATGTGACTAACAAAAGGTATCCAATTGATGTTGGTTTTACTAACCAATGTTGTTTAAGCTATCCAACCAATGTCGGTCTTACTAGCCAATGTCGATTACTGTGTAAACCCGTGGCAAATAAAAAATGGAAAAATAAAGTTATAAAATCAATGCGTAAGAGTTTGAATGATCTAAATGAAAATTTTAAAGCTAAAAAATGATCTTCTTCATGTATGGGATGCATCTGGCCCCACTGTGCATGCCATATGTGATATAGGAATTTGACTCAAGAGAGGATGGTTAGTATGGTGTTAGTTTCAAAATGAAAGAAACACACTAACTAGCATAACATATCTCAGCCTAAACACTAGGGAGAGCTTAATTAATAAACATGAATAAATCACACAACTAAAATTCAAAATAAACCCTCTTTTACGTTCCTTAGATGCTCCAAAATGCTTATTTTAGTGGCTTGCTCGGCTTGTGCTCATGAAGTCCTTGGCAATGGAAGCTTGGCTACCTCCATCTCTCCTTGGCACCTTTGGCTTGTGGCTTAGCTTGGAATCAATTTTTCATGGTAAAACTAGTTTCATGAAGCTTTTAGAACAAATTCTTCATTATAACTTTGCATAATCATGTCATAAAATTCATGTAGTAAGGCCTCCTATTTATAGATTTTTGCAAATGTCTAGAATCAACCTGAACCATCCATCCTAAGATTGTGATGTTTGGTTGAGGATTAATTAAATTTTTGGAATTAAATTTGTAATTATTCTCATCATGGCATTGGAAGAAGGGGTAATTAAGAGGCATGGAGGGCATCATGGAAGGCATTAATGAGGCATGGAGGGCTTTGAATCCTGATATTTGTGGCATTTATGGCCTAGGGATGTCTTCTCAAGAAATGAGGTCACTTGATGATGTAGATATTTAATATTCATTTTCAAAAATAAGTATTCAACAAGTTTCCATGTAATTCTTAATTAGTCCCTAACTTGGTTTAATTAGCTCTTAAACATGTTTAATCACTTTATGTACAAATTACTCAAATTGATCAGAATGCCTTGTTATTAGTCCAAAATTCAACTGGATTGGAATTAGAAGTCTATGTCAAATGCATTGGAACCGTTACCCCATTTAGGATGATATTTACAATAAATAACAAAGGCACGTATCTTGTGTAATATATTTGATAGGAAATAGTAATTCAAAGCACCTAGGTGCAAAATTGGCCTTTTGACTCATAATGATTTGATCAAAGTTAGTTGGCCCATAAATTGCATTGCCCCATTTAGTGATACCTTGGCCAAAATCGACACCTGAATACATTAGTTTCACATCATTTAGCATGTTTTAGTGTTTTTTAGGCCAAATTATGAATTTTGGGTGGAAATTGGTCAAAAGCCTAGTTAGAGGTTATCGATGGCTAGATTTAGGTGTCTACAGATATCATATTGGGAAAATTTATTGTGTGTTTTAGATAGACCATTTTAAAATTTTATAAGGATGTCAAATATTTGTTTTTGGCCTTAAACAATACAGGTCAATGACATATATGAGAAAATAATGGGAACCATTCATTTTCACAAACAAGACTACATTAATCAACATATCTTAAATAATAATGATATTTATGTTGGGCCTATTTGGTGAAGATATAAATAATCATTTAATCTATTGATGGATGTGTATGTGGGACAAATGCTTCTAGTACGACCATTAAATGAAAATGAAAAGATATGGATGGGAAGGGAAGATGGAGATATTTTCCTCAAATAAAAAGGTGAGAAAGTGGCTAAAAAGGCAAGGATTCAATATTGGAAACTCTTAGGGAGAGAAGTGGGTGAAGCATTACATCAGGATTGTTTGACACCTAGTAAGACATGGATTAAATAATATGAAATTTAACAAGACATTTATGTGGATAGCATCATATTAGCATGGCAACTAAACAAAAAATGAAAAGGTGGATCAATTAAGATTTTTGAAAAAGGACATGAGGGCATTGAATCATATCTTGCACTTCTTGAATAGGGTACTGAATACTAAGGTGAAACTATTGAAGGTCATAAATTAATATGCAATATAATCTTGGCTCTAGATGTGGATTTTTTGAAATTTATATAACAAATCATGCTCCAATAACTTGGCCTTGCATTTGTACCATAATTTTTTCATATGAATTGAAGATTTACATTTATTAATTATATTTTATTATATTCTATTCAATCATGGGCTATCGATGCTTCTATTCAAGATCTTACTATTGACCCGTTAACAAGGCAACCATATTGTTTATTAAATATGAATGTAAAAAAAAAATTCAATTTTTTTTTCATAACTGTGTAGAGATATAATATATGTCGATAAATGTTGAAGTATGTAATTAAAATAGTTTTTAAATAGTTTTCATTTACTATAATTATTCTACGTAAGTTCATGGGAGATTTACTAGTGGCAATGAAACATCGTAAGTTTTGGGGTTTTATCACATTAAGTTAATGTTATGTGTTTTAAAAACACAATAGAAGTTGGTGATGCAAGGAGGAGAGGGTTGTGAAGCATTGGACTACAAGGAAATCATTTCAAGTTTAGGTTTGGGTCATTAGGAATCCATGAAGTCATTGATGTCTATTTTGTTCTCAATGTGGCATAAATAAAATACATGGATCTATTAAAACTTTTAGTCTACTGATGATGAAAAACCATAAGTTTTGGGGTTCTATCACATTAAGTTAATGTTATGTGTTTTAAAAACACAATATAATTTGGTGATGTAAGGAGGAGAGGGATGTGAAGCATTGGACTACAAGGAAATTATTTCAAGTTTAGGTTTGGGTCATTAGGAATCCATGAAGTCATCGATGTCTATTTTGTTCTCAATGTGGCATAAATAAAATACATGGATCTATTAAAAAATTTAGTCTAATTTATCTCTCCATATGTACACATTTTTGTGCTCATAATATGCTAACATTCTAGGGATCAAAAGTTAACTATAAAATAAAAGAGGATTTTAAATTAAATTGTGTTCAAGTTTGTTATTCATGAAGATATCATGTACTATGTGTCATGAAATTAAAATTTATGAAACTTTATTTAAAACTTATTTTAGTGGTCACATATTTTCACTTAAATCTAATTTATTCAACATTGATTTATACAAGCATTCAATCTATTGATATATGTGTATGTGGGACAGGTGCTTCTAGTATGACCAACTAATGAAAATTAAAGATATTGATGGGAAGGATATATGGGCATATAGATTACCTTATAGTGTAAGGTGAGAATATGGATTAAAATGTGAGGCTTTAATATTTTAAACATTTTATAAGAGAAAAAGGTGAAGCATTGTATCAGGATTATTTGATACCTAATAAAACATAGATCAAATCAGAAGAAATTAAACAAAACATTGATGTGGAAAATGTCATTTGGGAATAGACACCAAACAAAAAATGAAAATGAGTATTGATTAAGATACCTAAAAAAGGACATGAGGCTATTTAATTATACCTTGCACTACTCAAACAAGGTAATGAATTCTTAAAAGTGAACATATTGAAGATGATAAAATAATATGTCATATCATCTTGCCCTAGGATGTGAGTTTTTTGAATTTTATTTTTGGAAACATGTAAAAATAAATTGACCTTACATTTTATTATTATTTAATATGAATTGAGGATTGATATTTATTTCATTCAACTATATGTCATGCATGTGGAAAACTTCCATTAAGGCCTTAATAAGGTAATTGTATTATTTATTAAATATGAGTGGAAGATTAATATTTATTTTCAAAATATTATTTTTAATAATAGTTGAGATAAGAATATATTTCAATTAATATTTAATTATGTCATTTTTTATAAGTGCAATTATTAGCATTATTCTACTTAATTTCACAGGTGAAGGGCTAGTATTGATGTACCATGATTTTGGGGTTCACGCTTGACATGTTGATATTGTGTATTTTAAGATCACAAGTTACAAAAATTATTTATATTTCCTTCACATCAGTGGCATCCTTACACATTATTAATAAATAAATAAATAAATAATATATAAACCTTTTAAAGCACATCAATGTGGATCTGAAGTGATTAATTATTTTACATAATATATTGGTACATAAAGTGTGAACTTTTGAAATTTTGATTAATTTATGTGGTAACCACTTTTGTTTTACAATAACATGCCCATTATATACAAGATAGTAATAATATAATCAACACATGCCTATATTATTATCTTGGGTAGAATGGACATATGCCTATTATACACATTGAGATAATAATAATGACATCTAAATTGATAATATGAAAAACAAAATTCTATGGTATTATCTAGTGTAGAATGGGAACTTGCCTATTCTATAAAATATAATAATAATGATAAGTATGTTTTACATTGGACACATGTGCAATGAAAATTTTTGTCCAATACTTGTACTTGGTGACAGTAAGTATGTTTTAGAGTGTTTCACTAATATGTTTAAATCTTCCATGTCATGATGTGATTGGTTAATATATGGTAAAATTGGGATAAATATTAAAAAAAACTATAATAACTATAATTAGGCAATAGTATGACAACTATGTTGTCACATTATGTAAATTATCATGACCATGTCAACTATTGGGCCATGTTAAATTATTAGACCATTTCCCCTAAATGTGAATTTAAAGGTGAAAAATTAGTTAAGATATAATTAGAATTGATTCCAAACTATAACTTGGAATCCAATAATAGATATATTGGAATCCAATATCACACTAATTAAAACCAATAATAAAAATAATGGAATCCAATATCCTACTATTTAAAAATTAAAAATAGCAATATGGAAATCTAATTTCAATCATTATAAAACCAGAAATGGTAAAACAATAAGTTCATATTCTTAGGAATATGTCTATATTTAATGAAATTATGGTTACTTAATTTGTTGTATCACAAGTGCCTCATGAATAACATACATGTTATTCTTATTAATTCACAAATCAAGGTCTCAATGTGCATTAAAAAATCCTATCCAATTTCAACAAGTAGGTAAACATAGTATTACCTCTAAAAATATTATTCTAAGTAACCATATTAATTATACATAAATGGAGTTACTAAAATCATTTAAAAACATACAACATAATGATCAAATATATAATAATGGAACTCTATGCCTACAATCAAACATGTTATAAATCAATGAAGTACAAGGGAAAAAATATAGATATAATAAGAAGTACTCAAAATTGGGCCTCACATCTAACCAACTTAAGGCATAAAATATCCTACCCTTGGTGCTCGTTCACCTTTTATATTATGTTCTCCACTTGGGGTAAATAATCAAAGGTTTAGGGTACCATCCCATACATCCTCCACCAAGCCATAAAGTAGGCATGCCTTTTTTCATCTATGAACTTGATTTCATCCCTAATCTCAAACTATCAAGTAAATGATATGTATCTCTATGGGCATACCCATGCATAGTGTCATAAAACACCAAAAATGAAACACATTCTCTATGGACATCCTAAATCTAATTAGACTCTACTTTCCCTATGAAATGATGTACCCATGGTTCTTATGGACATTGTCTCTCATCATGTTGAACTTGAGTAGGACTATTTTTTGCCTCTAAACTAAAGACATCCATAAAAATGAATAAATGATATTTTTGATATGAAAAGGGTGTATTTTATGCAATTTTTCCATGGTGTCTAGTGTGATCTGAGGGCAACTAGTTTTATGGAAACTCAAATTATGTCACTATGTGAAAAAAGCCACTTTCAATTTCACTAAAAATATTCTCTCACTAGCATCCCTTACATCAGTGGAAACCTCTACTAAAAAATATTTAACATTAATTACACAGTTTGGATAATTTTCATGTTTATGTCAACTAACCATCTGAATGGTAGATCTTTTCAAAACACACCATCCATGATTTTCATACTTTCATTATATGACATATTAAAATCATAAAACAAAATGAGAATAGTTGAGAAAATGGTGAATGAAACTAAGTGAAACTTTCCAAAATCTCCTAGTGTGAACATGGAATCTTATACCAAAATGTCATGCCCAAAATTTTCATCCCTAAAACTCAAGTGAAACATTTTAATTTTTTAATTAATCTTATTATGATACTTAATTTTTTAATTATTTTTGTAAATCATCTAATGTCATAAAATTAATTTTGATACAAAAAATTAATTAAATGGTTAATTAATTTGTTTTTTTTCTTAAACCACAATAATATTTAATAAATTTGTATAATACAAACATATTTAAATGAGAAATAAGCTCAAAAATGGTTCCTAAAATTATTATACCACATTATATTTTAATATTATTTTATTACACTTTTTATAAAGGATAAACCAATAAAACTAATAGACGTAACTAATGAATCCAAACAAAAGGGTCTCTTTTAATTTTATTTTAATTTATTTAGTGCAAGAAGAGAAACCAACATTATTTTTATGTCAGCATTCATAAGTAAAGACAATATTAACATAGGTTACAATATATAACTTATAATGATACGAACATATAGTTATCAAGGGAAAGGTCTGTACTAAGGTATCAATAAAACATATTTCCTAGGGATACTACAATAAAAATAAGTTTATATTATTAAATCCATCATAAGGTAAAATAATATTTAAAACAGTGATTAATCATAATAGTTTTATTTAATTATTATGTAATTAATTCAAAAAAATAATATTAATGTAACATGAGGAATGAAAATGACACAACCATAATATTTATTAAAACCTAATACTTGATGTACCCACATATTAGGCATCCTGCATATCCACTCTTCATAATCAAGGTCAAATGTAATTCTCCACTTGCAATTTTGAATAATCCTCCATGAGACATCATCAATGGAACATGGGCTAGAAATATAAGCCAACAAGGAAAGTACTATCACAAAAAAATGAGATTCTACAAACTCTAGATGTAAATAATTAAAATAAAAACAGTTACTCTAAAAAATCCTTCACTTAATACACCTCTACTTCCTAAGGTCATTATGCTAAAAAAATATTACTATCTCACAAGAGTAAAAATGAGTGCCAATAAAGCAATATGGAAATATATATTCATTAATCCTCAAATCTATGAGTTTCACAAAAATTTAATCTCACACTACTAAGAGAAGATTCATCTCATAAGAAAGTGTCTTCATTGACAACCACTATCAAATTAAATAAATCTACATTCCCAAGTTTTATCAACTAAAAAATAAACTTAGATTGCTACAAAGATAAAAAATAATAACAACCTATTTATTCATCTTTAAGTTATACAAGGCTAAAAACATGAAATAATGCTTAGTGCACAAGGAAAGACACCCTAAATTAGTGACTATAACCCACACTTAGGATAAGATCCTTAAGGGTTAGTAAGTACTATCCATGCTAAGGAAAAAAAACATAAGATTTAGTTACTAGTGCTTGTGATCCCTTCCCAATTTACTAACATATCCACTATGATAACCTTCATATGGAGAATTAGGGATGGTTTTAGTTCACCCATTACCAAAATGTGTTAATTTTACTGTGAAGGTAACCAACCTTTGATATTTATCCTTACATCTAATATTTTCATGGTTACCCTTCTATTTAACTCAATTAGAACTAATTAGCATATGCATAGTTAGAAACTACCAAGGGTTAATACTAGACACCCTTATGTGGAATAAGGTTTTCTAGACTACCTAATTCCAACACAGAACAAACAAGAGTTTGCCCTACTCTACCACTAATGGATATCCTCCTCATAGCTAACTACAGACAGCTAAACCAAAATTAATTTGAGGTATATTTATGGTCCCTAATTATCTCTTAGAATAGAAAAAGTGTAAAAATATCCACCACCTAAGTTCAATTTTTACTAAACAAAAATATTCACATGACAAATAAATCATAATTATAGTCATATGTCAACTATTCTAGTCTAGGAAAAAGAAATGGAAATGTCTAAATTAATTTTTTTTTAAATAAAAAATATTAACTTTATGATTTTACTATATAATTAATATTATTACAACATAAGTTATTAATTCATTTTATTTAGGAAGGGAACACTAAATAGTCTTGGTGGAAAAATGATAGTTTTAAAACATTATTTTTACTCAAATTTTAGGTTGATAAATTAAGTTTAGAATCACCAAAAAATTAAATCTTGATAGATGCAATAAATTAGTCTAATTATTAATACATATTTTATAAAGTATAGAAAATACGATTCCATTATTACATATTTTTTGTGAAAGATTAGTTAGAAAAATTACCTATTATTTTGAAATGTATTTGACAAGCTGAAAAGATCCTTCAAAAAAATTAAATGTGAAACTAATTTAAAACCTATCCAAATTTCATTAAAAAAAAAATTATTTATTGAACTAATAAATTTTACCCATTTAAAATAAGTTTTAGGCCTTAGATTTGATAAATTTTATCTTAAGGTATTTAATTTATCTGTAATCCAAATAGCCTTTAGCAACAAAGGAATGTGCCATTAATTTTTTTTGTGAAAAAGTATTCCAAAATTGGCTCATTTTATTAACATTTATTATTAATTTTATTATTCCTATACCGATTTGATATTTCTCATTCACATGAAAATTAGTTCAAGTTTCAAATTTGGAAGATTTTGAGAATAGGTATTTAATTACCTTCAATTCCAAAGGGTTTTTTACTAAACTAAAAAGGGAGGTAAAACACTAAATCTTATTTTATTGTAAAATTTAAACTTTATTTGTTTCATAAAAAATTTTGAATGTGAAATCCATCTCACAACACTTGGGGATTAAATTGGAAATATTAATGTAGATTGAAGGCTTGGTGTTATGATAATTTTTTCCATTTAAACATAATATCACAAGGGTCCTACTTAAGTTTTAAATTTGTATAAACAGGTATAAATATAATTTTAATGATTAAACTAGGGTCTAATTCCATAGTGGTTAGTTAATCAAGATGTCTTCCAAAATTAGTTTTTAACAAATAATAATAATTTTTGTTTGTATAAATGGGTGTATGTTCTTTAATTTAAATTAATATAATAAATTCATGTTAAATATTATATTTATATATATATATATATATATATATATATATATATATATATATATATATATAATCGAACATTAATGTAAATTTGACATTTATATTAAACACTAATGTGAACATGGATATAAATATTAAATTCATATGAATTTCAAAAATGATTAACAAAATAATAATAACCCAAAATAATGGTACAAATACACACACAGATCATTGATTAAATGAATATTATGGTACGGTCATTATATTTATATCCCACATTTTTTTATTATTGATAAAAATATGTATTTTGAAAGGGCACATACCCTTTTACAAAAACCAAAGAAGATAAATCATGACAACAATGAAAACAAAAAACAAACAAGAAGTAGGCTAGACAAAAGCCATAGTGGCCAAACTACAACATGACATCAGAAAAGATCACATTTTTTCAACATAACATCAAAAGTTATCCTAGGGAAATAGTTAGTAGTAGAATAAATAACTAGTTTCTAAAAAGGTCATAAAGACTCTCCACGGACTCTCAATCTTCCTTCAATGTTTTGAGCTGATTTTATATTCTTATTATATATAAATAATTTTAAATTTTAATGCAATTCATGTGTTTGTAAACATAATAATACACACACACATGCACACGCATGCACATCCGCATGTGAACATACACACACTCTCTCTCAAATAAAGGGAGAAACCTGAAGTATATATGATTCAAAATTTCCAACAAAATAAAATAAGATAAAATAACAACTTTTCATTTAAAATTTTCTATATAGTTTTTTTTATTCTAAAAAATATATTTTAGATAAGTAATGTATATATAAGTAAGATTTTCTTCCCTACATTTTTTTAAAATTTTAAGAAAAACATGCAAGGAGGCAAGATTAAATTTGAAAGGAAGAGAACCTTTAGATTTAGAGAGAAGGATTATATATATATATATATATATAATTTTTTAAAAAAATGAAGGATCCTACCTCTCATCCACCACTTTTCCAAGAAAGATCAAATATTCAACACATCGATGAAAATGGTATCCTTCTCAATCTCCAAAGCTCCTTCCTCCAACCTCTCATCAAAATGAATGGTCAACCCACAAATGGGCCAATAGTGGAAAATAAATAGATAAATATTCTATAAAAATACACCAAATCTCATTTATGGAAGGAAGACTTTACTCACAACAATATTTAATCCTCTTAACATACCCATGCTTCTCCTTACAATTCCCATGTGGGTTTACTTATACAATTAAACTCAATCTTACACATTTATTACATGTCATTAAATTTTATTACATCCTCACATGGGATTCTTAAAACTTAATTAATTTTATTACGCATTTACTTATACACTCCAACTAGTTTAACAAACCCACCAAACCTAAACTAGGATCCTCGAATGTATAGTCTACCTTAATAATCTTTCTAGCTGGATCTAATAGCCTTCTTTGAAATCCTATGCACTCATTTTTTTTTAATTTTTTATTTTACATATTTTAATAGGAATTATATTATTATATATAACATTAAATTAAAATTTGTTAATTTAAACATTCTTAACATAATGGAAGTGTTTAGTTATTTGTACAAGGAGGAAGAAAATTTGAACTTCCTCATACACTAGGGGTCATAAAACATGAAGAATATTAAATGTTAGATATGGAATATTGGTTCATTAAGAGTGGTATTATAAGTTTCCATTGTCATAAATTCTTATTTTTCTTTCTCAATAATGATGTGGGATACTAAAAATGTCTCAATTCACTCAATGACCCTTGGATGTGGCCAGACAACTCTTGGTGTGCATGGTTTTCTTATAAGTGGCCTCAATGGATTTTATTATACCTATACTTATTCTTAGCTTATTTTGATTATGAATGGCCCCATTTAATTTTTTATCCTATGGTTAACCCCATGTTATTTTTCTTCTATTGTGCTCAACTCTAATGTAGCAGTGTCTTATTGTGCTTGTGTTCCATAACCCTATGCATATTCCCAATGAGAGATTTCAATTAATGTTTCACTTTTTATTCTCATCAACCATGTCTAGGAATATGGATTATGCTATATATGTAATTTAAAAAAGGATAATAAAGGGAAAAAAATTGTGATTCTAGAATGTTCCTATGGCCTTTTAATAGAACCATTTATTATCTTCCTACTTGTCCTAAATTTCGTTATTTAAATACTTGATTATCACTTTATATAATTCATCCAGTGTTCTTAACAAAGGTTATATATCATACTCAAAAATTATTTCAGGGATATTAATTTAAAAAAACCATGGTGTTTATTTTTAGGTACCTTTTGGCAGTGGTATAATTGGTTGTGTAGCAGGTGCATTATGATTTTGTGGTGTCTCTTATGATGTTAGGTAAATGGTTGTGGTTTTACCTAAGGTTTGTATTTTGATTGAGCATGTGGTTTATATTATTTCCACATGGATCTTGGAGGCATTTATTATTAAGGTTGAATGATATGCAATAAACCTATTTTGGCATAGAACTTCTACATTTTTTTTGTTTCATGTCTATGAATAAGTGTAGCAAAAGTATTGGTGGATTTTTTAATCTCATGGATTATTATTTCAATATATTATATATATTTTTAACTATTATGATGGTAACAATATATTCCATTAATTATCTAGGAGTGCAAGGATTTGGCTTGAATTTGTAGTAGCCATTCTATATATTTATGATATTATAGGTAATGTTATCTATTTGAATTCCAAAAAAAATTAGAAATACATTATTTGTCTAGTAATCCAAATAAAGAGTGAATTTATCCTCAAGTGATGTATACACTATAAAATATAGTATGATTACAAAAATATGGTACTTGAGTGATTATATTTCAATGAATAGTAGCTTTTTTACATTTGTTTTGATTTTTATAGCTAGTGTTAGGATTGTGGAGCTAAAAGCTTCACTGATGCAAATAGGAGAGGAGGTTGCTGAAGGTTGCTGAGTTGCAGAGAAGTTGGGGTCGGTTTGATCAACCGACGTCGGCAGGATAGCAAAGGGAAGCAACCGACGTCGGTCATATATCAGCCGACGTCGGTCACCTCCAGGCAGACAGGGACCGACGTCGGTCACCTGTGTGGTTCGACTGCGAGCTATTTACGGGTAGTTAGCTAACGAACCAAGTGTTTGCATGATGAGTGCTAATTTTAGACTCATAGCTGCGGATCTAATTATTGTAATTAGATGTCTAATTATTGTTTGGATGAGATCTATATAATAGACTCATGGCTGTATTGGAAAAGTGTGCTAGGGAGTAAGAGAGCATAATTATAAGCTCCTTCTGTGTGTGAGGTAGAGCAATGGTGCGTTCCTCCTAGTGCCACAGTACCAGGTGTGTTGGTGCTGGATTGGAGAGCCAGCTGGGTTCTTCAGGAGTGTAGGATCTTGGTCACAGTTGCATGGCCTATATAGGAGATCTACATGGTAAGTAAGATCATTGATCTGCAGGTGTATGTGTGTGCAAGGTTGAGGTTCACAGGTGAGCAGAACCATTGTTTGATTTGCAGGTGTGTAAGGTCATACAGATAGCAACACAACAGGGAGCAGTATCAGGCAGGATCTACTTGGAGTACAGGTGTGTACTCGGATAGAGCAAGAGGAAGGCAAGGAAGTTCCTTCCATAAGTATGGTCTGTTGAATTGTAGGTTGTTGCAGATTCATGGGAGATCTACTTGAAGTACCTTGAGTACTTGTGGAGTGCGTGGAGCACTTGTGTTATGCGTGGAGCATGGGAGGTGAACACCAACTCTGTATTTGAGTTGGGTGTTGTGACCTGTGAGAGGGAGAGCTTTGGGGAGAAGAAGTACTGTTCACTTGAGGTGTGGGAAACCTCTGTAAGGTGGTGGAGAAGAAGTGGCATCTTCTTTATTGTATTCTTTTATGTATAAAGTGTTAATACAAGTTGTGTATTGTCTCTCATATGCTGTGTTATTCTGAATTCTAGTTACTTGGTGAATCTGGTTTATTTTCGCATATTAAGTTGTTTGAAGTTTGGTAATCAATTGTATGTTTCCGGTTTCGCATCCTGACAAGTGGGATCAGAGCATGTTTGTTGTTCTAGATTCCTGACAGCTAGGAAGTCAGGCTAGTTTAACTTTTTCTTAGCCTTACCATGCTATGCAAAATGTAAATTACATCCTTAGTTACATGATTAGTACGTTTCATAGTCTTATAGTATTGGTACATGATACATTTTTCTTGAAATCTTACTGGTGCATCGGTAACTTATGTAATGGGGACTCTTATGGTTCATTATCTTTGGGCATAGTTTTCCTAAATATCTATGTAGAAGGGATGGTTCATTATCTTATATTATGAGAGTGACTATATTATTTTTGAAAATATTTTACCATGTATGAATGTTGTAACATTTATGTAGATTATGACTTCTGATAATATCCAAATGTCTCCCTCATTCTATATTCTTTAGAGGTTTATCATTATTTCATCATGGTGGATGAGGATAGAAAATATGATTATTTACTCAACATCTAACACTCATAGTGGATGAGGAGAGGATAATATCTCCTTGTATGTGAACATCTACTTATGGTTTTTAAAATCATTATGTATTTGCTACATCAACAACTTGAAATGCTTTGGGATCATGCCATTTGGCTTATCATAGTGATAAGCCAATTCCCATTTCCTAGTTTTATGCATCAATCAAAGGTAAAAGGATTTGATGTGTGATGATTATAACTTATCGAAGTGGGTTGTGAAACTCTATTTCTAGTTCAACACTAGCTCATGTTTCTTTATGAAATATATAATGCAATGAAGAGAACAAATTTTGAATTCACAATATTTTCAAAGTATGAGTTTCTTGAGTCTCTATCCTTTTTATAGAACATTAATCCTTTGTTTGTATAGATCCATTTATCTGTGTCACATACCCCTTATGCATGTCTTAATTTTGTGAGCCATTGATGAAATTGCAAATTCCTATATCTATGGTCTTACCTTATTTTATTTGAGGGATGTGACATGTCATTATTAAATTTTGAAATACTTTCCACTTTGAGCATCAATTGCTCTTCAGAAGATCCACCATTTTTGGAATCCACACTGACCATTGCATATAATAATATTTTTTAATTTTAATCTCATTCATATGTGTATGTGTGTACACACATGTCTACACATGCATTTGTACACACACATATGCATATATATATTTTCAAATAAAGGGAGAAACCTAATGTGTATATGATTCAAAATATACAACAAAAAAAGTAAGATAAAATGGAAAATTTATGTTTAAATTTTTATATATAGCTTTTTTATTCTAAAAAAATAATTCAGATAAGAAATTTATATATAAGCAATACTTTTTTCCTTACGTTTTTTTTTTTTAATTTTATTAAAAACATACAACGATGGAAGACTAAATTTAAAAGGAAGAGAACATCTATATTTAGAGATAAGGATTTGAGATAAAAACATTTTTTTTCAAACAAAAAATTAAAATAAAGGAATTTGCCTCTCCTCCACCACTTGTCTAGGAAAGATTAACTATTAAACACTTCAAAGAATATATTCTCCTTATCAATATCTGAAGCTCCTTAATCTAACCTCTCTATAAAATGGATGGGCAACCCCTAAATGGGCCAATGGTGGAAAATAAATAAATAATTATTCTATAAAACTCCACTAAATCTCATTTATGGAGGGAGCACTCTACTTAGAACAACATTTACTCCTCCTAACATACCCATGATCATCCTTACAATACCCATGTAGCTTTCCTTGTACAAGTAAAACCACCCTTACACATTTCTTAAATTCCATTAAATTTACTTACATCCCCACATGGACTTATTATAACTTAATTAATTTTATTCCACATTTTCTTAAACACTCCAACTATTTTCACAATCCTACCAAACCTAGGCTAGGATATTAGGATGTATAGGCTACCTTAACAAGCCTACTAGCTATATATTGCATATTCTTCCTTGAAGGCCTATGAACTCATTTATTTTTAATTTTATAATTTTACAAATTTGAATAGGAATTATATTATTATATATAATATAAAATTAAAATTAACTAATTTAAACATTCTTAAAGTAATGAAAGTGTTTATTTATTTGTAAAAGGAGAGAACTCAAATTTACTCATACACTAGGGGTCATCAAATGTGAAGAATATTAAATTTGGATATGGAAATAGTGGCTCATTATGAGTGGTATTATAGGTTTCCCTTTTCATAAATTCATATTATGCATCTCATAAATGATGTTGGATACTAAAAATGTCTCAATTCACTCTATGACCATTGGATGTGGCCACACAACTCTTGATGTGCATTATTTTTTTATTAGTGGAATAAATGGATTCACTTATACATAGGCTTCTTCTTTGCTTCTTTTGATGATGAAGGGCCCCACTTAGATTTTTACCTTATGGTTAATCCATTGTGATTTTTATTCTACTATGGTCAACTCTTATGTAATAGTAGCCTATTGTGATTGTGTGTCATAACCCGATGCATATTACTAAATGAGATATTTGAATTTATGTTCCATTTCTTGTTCTTGTGAAACCATGTCCAATATGATGGATTAAGGTGTATGTGTAATTTTAACAAGGAGAAGAAATGAAATATTGTTATAATTTTGGAATGTTCGTATGGCCTTTTATTAGAACCATTCTTTATATTCCTACTTGTCATAAATTTTATTATTTAAATATTTGATTAGTAATTTATATAATTACTTTGATGTGCCTACTAAAGGTTCTAGATCATACTCAAGAATTATCTTGGGTATATGAAGGTCAATAAACTAAAGTGTTTATTTGTAGGTACTTTTTGGCAATGGTATATTTGGTTGTGTAGTGGGTGCATTATGATTTTGTGGTGTCTCTTGTGATGCTAAGGTAAATGGTTGTGGTTTTGATTAAGGTTGGGATTTTGATTGAGTATGTGATTTATATTATTTGTAGTTATATATTGGAGGGATTTATAACAAATTTTGAATGATCTATGCAACAAAACTATTTTGGCATAGAAATTCTCCATTTTTTTTTACATGTCTATGAAAAAGTGTGGGGGAAGCATTGGTGTCTTTTAGAGCTCATGTATTCTTATTTTCAATCTATTATGCATCTTGGTGATGATTGTGATGGGACCTAGATATTCCATGACTTATCTAGGAGTGTGTGGATTAATTATAATTATGGATTGAATTTGTAGTAGCCATCCTACGTATTTATAAACTTTCAAGTAGTGATATATATTTCATTTCCACACAAAAATTAGGAATACATTCTTTGGCTAGTAATCCACATCAGGATTAAATTTATCATTAGGTGATTTCCACTATTTAAAATAGATTATTATTACAAAAAAATGGTACTTGGGTGATTGGATTACATTGACTAGTAGCTTATTTTCAGTTTTTTAAACTTTGGCAACTAGGAAGTCAGGCTAGTTTAAAAATTTTCTTAGCCTTACCATGCAATGCACAATGTCATTTACATCCTTAGTTACATGTTTAGTACAATTATAGTTTTTTAGTATTATCACATGATAAGTTCTTATTAAACTCTTACTCGTGCATTTGTGACTTATGTAATGTAGAATCTTATGGTTCATTATCTCTAGACATAGTGTTCTCAAATATTTGGGTTTAAGGGATGGTTCATTATCTTATAGTCTAGGAGTGACTTTCCCATTTTTTTAAAAACTATCCCACATATGACGTTTTTAGAATTTATGTATATTGTGACTTATAATAAGATCCAAATGGTTCCCTCATCTCAAGAGGTTTATCATTAATTCATCATGTTAGCTAAGGGTAGGAAATATGTTAAGTTATTCAACATTTGACACTTATAATGGCTGAGAGAGGGTAATAGTTATCTATATGGGAACATATACTTATGGTTGGGAAAACCTTTATCTAATTTCTATATCAATACATTAAAACAGTCTGGGATCATGCCATCTAGTTTGTCATAGTGATAATCTAATTCTATGCATCTGTCAATGGAACAAGGATTTGTTGTGTCATGATTTTGTCTTCTTGAAGTGGTTTGTGAAAATATATTATTAGTTATAAACTAGTTCATATTTATTTCTCAAATTTATCATGCAATGAAGAGAAAAAATTTGAATACATAA
This sequence comes from Torreya grandis, assembly GCA_037957365.1. NCBI lineage: Eukaryota > Viridiplantae > Streptophyta > Pinopsida > Cupressales > Taxaceae > Torreya > Torreya grandis. The sequence goes on from JARHVA010000788.1 coordinate 3,880,871, forward strand.
TATTTTCAAAGTATGAGTTGTTTGAGTCTCCATCCTTTTTATAAACTATTTCTCCTTTATTTGTGTAGATCCATAGAGCTACATCAAATTCCCCCTTATGAATGTCTTAAATATATTATCCTATGATAAAATTACACATGCACATGTCTATAGTCTTTCCATATTTGATTTGAGGTATGTGACATGCCATTATTAAATTTTCAAATACTTTCCACTCTTGAACATAAAATGCTCTTCAGAAGATCTACTATTTTTAGAATCTAGTTTATACTATTTTTGTTCTATCATTGAATATCTATTTAAATTTAATTCCATTTACTTGTTTTTTTATTTTCATCATGTTTCTAGTTTCATTTATTCTTCATCACTCCTAGAATTAATTTATTTTCATATCTATCACAAATTTCTCTCATGAACATGATCTAGCCTTTCCATTGGTAGTTTTATGGAGAGCTTCACTTTGTCATAATTATTATGTCCTTAGTTATATTATTTAAGTTGTGACATCCTAGGTGTATTTACTAATATTAATATAGTAGTAGGCCCAATCCATACTACAAATGATCTCAAAGAAGATGAGATTGCAATAATAAGTGTTCTATTAAATGATCTAACTTATGTTATAGAACACTTATTATTACAATCTCATCTTCTTTGAGATCATTTGTAGTAGGGATTGAGCCTACTACTAGTTATCTCTCAATTAAAATCCTAATCTAATTTATGCTATATAACACTTATTATTGCAATCTCATCTTCTTTGAGATCATTTGTAGTAGGGATTGAGCCTAATACTAGTTATCTCTCAAGACAAAATACTTACATGTATAAAATTAATTTTGTGCCTTTTAATTTTAGTTTATTGATGATTTATGGGTCCTTCTATCTAAATCACAACTTTCCAAGGTGCATTGAGAACTTAATATCACAAATTTAGACCATCTCCTTAGGAAAGATTTCCTTAAAATAAAAGTTATGATCATGCTAAGAATTTAACCTTAATTATGCACTTATTTATTCTGGGTATATATACTTCTAATTCCATCCATGTGCGTTAAATCTATCAACTATTTTTTCAAATGCTCTTTGTCACCAAGACTTGAAATGATCATAATTCACATGTTGAGAAATAGATATTTGGTCGACATGATGGATTCCTTTCCATAGATTATTTAGAATAGAGTGTATCCCATCACAGAATTATAATTAGTTATGTATTCCCAAAGTATTGATGGGATGCGATATTTTCATTAGTCTATTTGAACATTACATATCTTTGTGAGCATATTATTTGTTACCTTATTAGTAGATTGTGTTTTGCCATTTCTCAGGGGATGATAAGTTGTAATTTTATGGTGTGAAATCATGAAATATTATATTAAGGTTTTAATAATTTTATTCAAAAAGTGTGTCCCTCTATTACTTACCAACCTATGCCAACATTGAAACCTTGTTATAATGTTTTTATACTATAACTTGGAAGCATCCTTTTAACTAAAGATTTGATTAAAATTTTCTTTAACCCATTTAGTAAAGTAATATAGTGTAGTGAAGATATAAATAGCATTGGACCAATTATATAGAGAATTACTAGGGCACAAAAAATAAATTCCTCACTGTTCAAATGTTTATGTAGCCAAAACTAGATTTAGTGGGAATTCATTCCTCTAATTCAGATTTCCCATACTCTTGAAGATATCACACTAATTCACAAATCTTTGTGCATACTAAAATAATATAGGCCACTAATGTACAATATATAATATATTCCATATTTTAATTCACCTAAAACATGTCCTTATGCATCTATGTGATGTACATTCTCCCACACCTATGGTATTTCATGTTCCAAGGCCATTCTACATAGGAAATCCTATTTACCAATTTTATAGATAAATCCATTGATAATTCTCAAAGGTAGATAAATGTGATAAGTTTTTTATTATCCCATTCTATTTAGTATTTTATAAATGTACCATGTTTCATAAATTTGGTGATTTATTCTAGTTAATCAAGTATAACACTAACCTAGAATAGATGTACATCTAGAGATTCATCTTACAAGTATTATTTCTCTTCTTCTATTTGGATGAGATTGAGACGGCCTAGTCTAAAATTCACTCTTCCTAGCTTCACATTTATTTTTAATTGAAATTATTGAAAAACCCTTCATCTTGACAAAATATTTCCTTCTAACATTAGTTTATTCACTAAGTATAACAGTACTTGGTGTTCCTTGAAATACTTGAAGGGGATAGCCATTTAATAGTGTCATAACTTTTGAAGTGTGAAAATCATGATATTTTTATTCATTCTATTATGGTGTAGTTTTTATTATCAAAATAAAACTTGTGACTTGAAAAATTAATCAGATGATCTAGGCCTCCCTCTGTTGGATATGCTAATACTGATCCATTACTAATCTAGATGCATCCACATGAATATGAACATTTTGATCGACTTTGAAAAGACAAAAATAAGAGATTTGACTAGTCTTTACTTTAATTATATGAAGAATGTTTGACATTATGGATTCCATTTAAACTTACCATACTTGCATAATAAATATTTTAGTGATGTTGAAATGCTTGTATATTCGCAAATAAACTTTCTATAATATACATTATGACCCCAAAAAATCACACTTCTAACATATTAGTAGGAGGTTTAGCCATACTATTACTACAATTTTTTTGGGTCAACAAAAATCCTCACTAGAAATCACATGTTCCAGTAGCATAGAATATGGTGTGAAAAAAAATAGTTATTAAAATTCAATGCAATTTGTAGTGCATGACATATTTATAGTATCATTCGTAGCTTATAAATGTGTTACTTAAATATTAAAAACTTCCCAATGATCTAGATATACTTCCAAAAATTCATAGATAAAATCCTTAAAAGCAGTTATGATGGATTTATAGAAATACACTAGTGAATTTTTATATCAAAAGGTATCACCTAATAATAAAATGACCCCAATTATGTTGTAAAAGTATTTTATTAAATATTTAGACATAATGAGAATTTGATGATAATAATTGAAACCATATGTAAATGATCATACCTCATGTCCTACAATAGTTTCAAGGACCTAATCAGTAAATGGAATAGTTAAATAATCATTGACACAAGTATAATTTAATGTGTGATAATCTCTACACTTGTATTTATATTGTAATTTTTAGATGTAAAAACATAATAATTACCCAATATAACTTATCTATTGGATAAATGATTCATACTACCACCTTATGGTCAATTTCCTCTTTCACCTTCATATTTATGTTGGGACATGTTCTGTATGGTCACTTATTAATTGAGTGTGAAAATTATTTAATGTCAATAAACATATTTCCTAATGAAGAGTTGAAACCTTTAATTTTATACAAATTATAGGGGAAAAATTATCCATGATCTTGTAAATTCTGAATAACCTCTAAAACATGTTGTATCAAGTAATTTCCAATAGTTTCCATTTTTGGTAAGTTTTTGTTGACCAAATGATGACCCCAAGTCAAAATATGTCAACCCCTCTAAGTTAAAACTTTTCATATGTTTATTCAAAATTTTATATGGAATTACAAATGTCTAGTTATGGTCTTGAATGGTCTTCATGTGGTCATACTTGTACTTGTTTAGCTTTGTTCAAGGTTTGGTCTCATATGACTTATCTAGTGCTAGGGGTCATTTGTGAAGTATTGGTGTGGTTAAGTGTGGTAAAAGGTTTCATATGGTTTATATTAATTATAAAATATTATTAATGTGTATTAAATTTCATATTATCATCTGTTAACCTCTTATTGTGTGCTTATGTGTTAAAATATCATTTTGGTCACCTTTTGGCCTATTTAGAGGAGTTTTGCATACCATACTCCAATAAAAACATTTAAATAAGGTTAATAAATCTATATAATGTCAGATAATGTTAATAATTATTAGAGACACAAAATTTTAGGTTCAATGCCTAAAATGAGCAAAATACCACTTTACAAGCACTTTTAGGCACTTGTATGGCCTTGGAAGTTCATTTTTAAGTTTAAAATAGTTTAAGAGTGTCCCTTTGGATTATTTATATTATTTTTAAAATTTATATCAAATTTTAGGTCATATAGATGCTTCAAACATTCTCCCTCCTCCATTGCTACCTTCACAAGATCAAAAATGCAAAATTTAAGTGGATGATATGGCCAGGAGAGAGAGATTTGGAACCTAGAATTTTGGAAATTATTAGGGGTCATAATAATATCTAAATTAGTTAAATTATTTTTCATATTTATGTCTAATATTTTATAAACAATCACTAAGAGTGATAACAGGTCACTATGCCTTGTCCATCCAAACAGGGTCTATTTTTGCTCCCATTTCTCCACTTTAGAATTCAATGGAGAAGAATGGTTTTAAGGGATGTATTCATAGGTAAAATATAGATTATTTAAATTTTTATTTCATCAGATAATTCATCTCCATAAAGTGTCTTCAACAAAAGGAAAAGTGTCTTGACTATGTGCACATATCATCCTGCCACAAGTCAATTTTGGTTTGTCTAAAATATTTGTAATTTTTAGAGGTTTGAAAAGCTTCATAATTCATGGAATATCCCTCAAATTCATATAATTCATGTGTTATTCCCCTTATATTTGATTCTTATCCATAGTCTTCAAGTATCTTGGTCTTTAAAAACATTATCAATGTATGAACAGTCCTCTACATGTTTGATTGCCAAATTTGGCTCAAATATAAATGATAAATCATATTATAATGTTTAAAGACACCATTTTACCATTTTAAGTATGGGATAATGAACATAATATTCCAATTATACCCTCAAATAGGAGTCATAGAGTGTTATAGTCACACACAGGCCTGCAAGCCTACAAGTAGACATTCATGAGTTTAAGTCTATGTTGAAGGTGTCTTGACAACATTGAGGTTTACAATTAACTCTTTGATACTCATTTAACTCTGATTGATTCCACAAAAAATCAACAACAATGTTACATCTTGATTCCTCGTAAGCAAACTAATTGACTATCTATGGATATTCATAGCTGATGTATCTAATTTGATTATATTTATGACTAAGCTAGAGATATATGCTATTATGGGATAGTAGAATATTACTTAGGTTACATGATCATGCTGCTATGAGTTAGTTATAAGTATATGTTTACTTTATGATCATGTTGATTTCCCATTTCATCTATATTTTATGATGAATGTATATCATGACTGTTATGGTCTAACTACCTATTTTTTGTGAGGTTGATGTAGGAGAACCCATCCCTTGGAGTGTGTTGAAAGGAGATCATCATCAAAGAGGGTGATGTATATTACGATGTTGAAGGATGACAAATAAACTAGCTAGTACCCTACATACACCACATTATCTAGCACATGATTAGATGCATAATTGAATGGTTATCAAAGTGTGTTTAAAGCCATTTGCATTAGATAGTCATTTTAGACATGATTTCTACCATAATTTAGTTGTTTATTTGAAATTATTTTTAGGTATATACCCATTTAAGATTGTTAGAAACATGTTTTGCTTAATTGTACTAAATTAAGATTTATTGATTTAGTTGTTATTAAACCAATTTGACATGTTAGTTTAATTAGCAAATATACATATATTTATAATTAATAAATATACTCCAATAAATGTGAAATGGAATTTTAAAAAAATAAAAAGGATAAATAAAATTAAATTGAAAATTATATATAGTTGGAAAGTGAATAAATCAAAATAATAATATATAAATAACTCATATCTAGAAAAAGGGGTAAAAACTCTTAAAATTGGAATTAAATAAAAAAGAATCCTTAAAGCTAAAAAAATTACTATGCCTATTTATTATAAAAACTATGAGAGAAGAGGCATCATAGTTAATTAAAAATAAAAAATCCAAAAAAAACAAAAGAATAAAAGGAAGGACTGCGCCTATTTTAAAAAGGAGAGAGAAGCTTAAAAAAAAGAGGGCATGGCAAATTTTTGATAGTAGAGGTAACTCTATAGTGGAAAGTAGATCTGTGAACCAACAAAAGCATGTTTCATGTAGCTAGATCAAGTGGTGTCTCGACTCGAGTGTAAGTTATTGTCTTTTGATATGTATCATTTTCCTAAATTTCTATGAAATTCCTTTAAATTGTTTGTTTTGTTGTAAGAAAATGAATTACTTCTTTAATCTCCAAAATGCTTATTGTTTTCCATGAAATTAGTCAATATAGTAAGAAAAGTGATTCATGAATAAATAGCACTTTAGGCAATATCAAGTGAACAAGTGATTATGTATTAATATCAATATTTTTATAAGTCCCTAAATCGCTGAGAGTGTAGTAGGAATTGCTAAATGTTTATATATATTCTTATCATAATTTAATGATGTATGTTATATTTAAATACCACTTGGATCACTGAATTAGACTTGGTATTAAACATAAAAATACCAATTTACATATAGAGATATGTCTATATAATTTTAATCATATATTTTAATCATAAAATTATATTCCTCTTTAGCAATTTCTTTTACCTAAGTGTACAATGATTTACAAAAGTGGTCAACACCTGCCTGAATTCAGAAATCAGTTTGCATTATTCCATTTTAAATTTTGATAGTGTATTGAGTATGTTTTAATATGATTAAAACATTATCCTCATTATTAGATAATGATAAGATTGAAACAAGGTTATATTGATGCCAAGAATTGTAATAAAAAAATTACTTCTATTAATTAGGTAGAAATCCGTAGGAATAGTAGCTCCCCCAAAAGAGAGGAACATCCCAACCTCTAGATAAATTCTTAAGATATTTCTAATAGAGATATCAGTTGTGGTGCTACACCTTCATAGTCAATCGATAACATAGTAGGATCTATTGATACAGATAAAATATAAATGAAACTAATTTAGTGAATGAGGAATATGATCTATCATTGGAAATTTATTCTCCCCAAGCTTTTTCTATCTACATCATTATGATTACATAGATTTTAGGTTAACTTAAAGTTAATTATCATTATAATATAATATAATATAATATAATATGTGTAATTATAATAATAATAATACCAATAGTTTTCAATCATGTTAAAGCACCAATATTCAAAATTAAAATATCATAATGGTTTAGTTTTTAAGCTTAATTGTGTAGTCCTTATGTGGCATCACTAAACTCAAGGTAAATTTTATTTTAGCGATTTGTATTTTATATGATATAGATGATCTTGTGAGGATTGCCTGACTTCAGAATGGATAGCTATGAGTTAGAGTGGTAAAATTAAATTATTTAGATTTACATACATCGATTGACATATTAAAATAGTGATTCACTTGTAAAAATTATGAATTATTTATAAAGTCATTATTTTGACTATATATATATATATATATATATATATCCATCGACTCTTGCAATAAGTATACAAGGTGCTTGGTTCAGTAGGTATCTTTGGTAATCTAATGGGGTTTACAAGGAGCCTTGGATTTCATATTAGATATTTCATCTCTGTGCTAGCAAAAATCATTGTGTAGAATCCAATCGAGCTTGTTACAAGCATGGCTCAAGGGACCAAGGGTCTCCTTAATAACATAGTTCTTGTAGTAAGCAATGTTGCAACTCAATTCAGCAATGTGGCTCATAAGGGTGTTGTTGCCTTTGTATTTGATGAAGAGTTTGTGGAATAAATGGAGAGACAACAACAAGGGTAGGTCTATCACAACCAAGGGGTGTTGAGTGAGTTTTTTAAAGGTTTGTTCTTTGTGGTTTTTACTGCCTTGTTTATTTAACTTCATAAAATAAAAAACAATTACTAATGAAATTTGTGCTTATAAAAGCTTCCCTATATTCATTTAAAACTAATAAAACATTTCTTATTTGACTAATCAACTATTCTTGAGAAATAACTATTAGACATTATTAATGTTATGAAAAGTGTTACATCCCTATATGTATAACCAATTTAGTCAAATTTTTGGATTAAAGGGATGTATAATTAAATTATGCCATGTGAGTTATCTAACCTAGCAGGGATATAATTATATTTAGTCATGGAGTGCATACCAATTATGTTTTGAATGGCATATGGAATTATGATAGATAGGATAGTTTTAATATCCTCAAATGCATGATCTATGTATTGGTATGCTATAATTTATAGTTCATCTGTGATACATAATGCATAATATCACATGTCACTTGGAAAAATTTGGTGGTTAAATGAGGCATGGAATAAATAGGGAACCTAATATAGTCCTTATTTTAATAAGGAGTTTCTTATCATATAAATTATGAAACAAATTACAAAATGTGAATGTATCAATAAGTTGAGTACATTATGCTTAATAAGGAAAATATGGGTGTGTGTGTGTGTGTGTGTGTGTGTGTGTGTGTGTGTGTGTGTGTGTGTGTGTGTGTGTGTGTGTGTGTGTGTGTGTGTGTGTGTGTGTGTGTATTTCCATAGGGGTGTATTCTCATATTTATAATTCCATGGGTGGATTAAGAATCATGTTAAAATATTTACATGTAATTAAGTTATGAATGTGTGCATTCAAACCCTTAAAATGGATATCAAATGCTAGATTGGATTATCCAAAGTTTCATGTGTGTTGAGTTTTGTTCTACTAGACCTACACATGGATTCAAGTATGCAATAAAGTAATAATGTAAATGGTTGTGTCGAGTCATATGCCTAAGATTATAGCTAAGAGTATGACTTCACTTAATCATCAGATGTATGAGGGACTAAAACTCTAACCATGTTAAAATAATATTTTATAAAATGGAATGAGATGTTAAATGAATGTTATAATGGGTTATATGATTTTTTTATTTCTATACAATCATCGATTGGTTGTTAGTTATATGTACTCAGTATTGAGTACTTATGTGTAATACATAATTATGAGAGTGTTTGGTTATATATAGCATATAATGGTGCATCGTGATGCATGCTTATAAGTTATGTTACTTTGAATGATGGTAGTAGTTTAAACTTAGGGTATACTAATGTGGTATAATTTTGTACTTTTGTTCTTGCTATTATGTATGTGGGTCATATGAATTATTGAAAACATAAGTTGGTTATGTGTTGTATGTAGTTAGGAACTATGATATTATGGGATATCATAGAATACTATAGTATAAATGTATGTGGTACCTAGATGGTACATACAGTTATTGTTATATTTAGACTCACACTTATGCTTGACTAACCAATTATATGTGTGTTGGTTAATACTATGAATAGTGTATTTGTGATAGATGGTAAAATTTTATGTATGCATACATACAACCTTTGAGAGTGTAGTGTATGATATGATAGTATAATATTGTGTTCTATGGAAAATAGGACTTGCTTCATTATATATAGTTATTTGAATATAATCTTAAGTTTTCATGTATCTAAGACTACATTATATGACTGATTGTGGAAAACTAGTAGTTTTGTCTTAGAATACTAGACTATGGTAATATGGATTATCATAGGGTGTAGTATATTTGAAAACTAATTATGATAGTGAAAATCTATATTTAAATGTGTATTTACCTAGGTAGTATAAACTATAGTCATTATTTTTAGTATGGGATAGAAATAATGTAAGATTCATTCATACATTTGATGCAATAAATATATGATTTGGTTACTCCTATGTTTAGCATGATATATAATGTGTTTGATAGTTATATGTAAATTAAATGAATCTTGTGATGGAAATGTATTTGACCAATCTATATTTATGATATGGAATAAGGAATGAGATGGACTTCATTGCCTTACTAGTCTCATAATGACAAATGAAGGCAATTTGATCAAGTGGTGTGTATGAATTTGATTGATCTATAGATTGTTATTATTTACTATTTGTAAAAATTTAGGCTAAAGTATGTTTAGTGAGACATTATCATTTCATGAGTATTATTTACATGTTTATGCAATATCTTTCAATAGAATGGTTTTCTCTGATATACCACATGTTTAGTTTAGAAATCATACAGCACATAGGTACTTGTTTATCTCTTTGGATTTATGAACCATCACTATCTATTCATCCATGAAGGTAGGGCCATTTCCTAATTGGATTAGTGTAGGGGATCATAGTTTCATAGTTAGTTTGGAAAAGTGCTCAGATGATGATCTCCCTCCCCATCATACTACTACTTATTGAGATGACACTTGAGATTGCCACAAATACTTGAGTTTAAGAACTATACTTCGAGGGAGTCATGTATCTTATATGTAAATTATATTATATTGTAATTATTATTGAATTTTGTTATGAAAGATCTAATTACTTGTGATTTTACTTTAACAGTGATGGATATAGACTTGTATCAGTTGTAGCTAAGTTAATTTAATTAATTTATATGTTTGCATTATGACATGTACTTATGATGTTAGAGATTAGTGATTTATGACATAATATGTATTTACTGTTATCACACTTGAGTATGTAAACAATATCTATTTGTATTCTCATGGTGTAATATATTTATGGTATATATGTGTGTACAAAAAAAAAATGTATTTCTATGTCTAACCTAGTGGAGTTGTTACATGTGGTATCAAAGTTTTGGCTCAAACTTTAGGACCTATTGAGTCCATTAGCATTTGTATGTCTTCTATTCATTAGTGTGAACCTACTGACATGAAGTATTGCACTGATATTTTAGATTTTTAGTGCCTCAGTGCAAAATCATGTTACACCATGATTGGAGTTTTGGAGAGTTAGTAGATTCTCTTGTATGCCTTGGTGACTTTTGTAAGTATGTGACATTCATGAAAAATTTGTGGGAAACATTGATTGTTTACTCTTAGGATCACTTTTACCTATTTGATTTATTTAGGGGTTGGTCTAATGAGTGTCCTAATGGTAATGGTTGTATATGAGGTGGGTAGGTGAGTACATAACATAGTTCATGAATTGTGAACAAGATCTTTCTACGATAGATTGATCACTTAGATCGAACACCTCGAGTATGATTACATCTTTCTTGGTAATCAAGTCACCTTCACCATTTATTTTTTGTGTTGTGAATATTATTTAAGCATGGAATTTTTCTCACTTAATATTTATGATTTAGTTTTTGTGTCTTATATTCATAAACCCTACAAGTGGAAATCTTATAGGACCATTTTTAGTTTGGTACCACGTAGTGCAGTGGGAATTTTTTGTAGTAGAGTGTTGCTATCTTGGGTTGAGAATTCCTTTGTGTTAGGATCTTGTTTATGGTTTGGTACCCATAAACTTAGAGATTATTTTTTATTATCTCATTCTCCTTTGACATTATTATAAGCTACCGAGAGGATTCATATTTTCATGGTGATTGATTTAGTGTTTTATTAAAATGAAACTTGTTTTTGAAATTTTGTTTTGACTATATTCCTTGGAGTTCATGGGACAAATGCCTTCTACTTCTTGTTGAGAAAGAAGTTTTAGGATTTGATGAATTGATACATCATGTGGTTAGTATTTTATTTTTCTTGATTATGTAAATAGATGGTGATATTATACTTACAGGTTTGGTAAGTGGTATTGATTTGGCAACATTGAGTTGTAGTGTTTTATTTTTACCTTGTGAGGGTATGTAGGAGTTTTTGATATGATAGTTCTCTAGTTTTTAATTATGACTCTTTAGAGTCACTATTTGATCTAGATTGTGATTTTAAGACCATGTGAGGTGGCAAATATTGAATATATATTAAATTATAGATTAATAATTATAAGTTGATTATAATTAATATGATATTATATACCTTTGATTAGATTGATATTGCTCTCTTTTTAATTAAATCATGTTGTTTTGAATAGTTATTTGTATAACTTTCATTAGAAGCGAGTAGGGTATAGGATGTGCAAAACATATTATCAATCTAGGGGACTGAGATAAACTTTTACTTTGTTGCATTCTAGCTGAGAAAGCAGGGAAATATTGTCTCACTTGTTCCTTTATAATGTTGTAAGGATGGTGTGATCCTTGGCCTTTGTATGTTATATAATTTTAACATTATTTCATCATAACTATGAATATAAAACTATAGGTTAAGTTGTGAAATATGATATTAGTTAGTGTCAATTTAATGCAATTTAGACTGATTATATAATTTCTTTTGTATGTATGTTGATAGATCTGAAATTATTTATCACATAGTATTACTTTTTATTATCTATTAGTATGGATTTGTGGTTCATTGAACCTAGTACACATTTTGGATATCATTAGGTCATGGATACCTAAGGGAAGAGTGGTGAATTATGAACATGAGTACTAAGTGATAAGATTGGATCCTACTTAGTCTCACATTGACTCGGTAGTCACTGAGTTTGGGTCTGACAAATAGACTTGTCAAATTTAGGATTTGACAGATGGACTTATCAAATTTAGTCATATGGCCATATGCATGTATACTAATAAACATTTCTTCCTTAATTTTGTATACATTAGAAATATAGTATTTCTAGTTCTTATTCATTATCATACTTTTTAGGAACTCCATGGAGTAGTGACAGTATTGACATGTTATACTTATTAGGAGCTATGCAAGGTAGTGATAGTATTAATTTATGCATATCATTCTTACCAGGTTCCCTAATTATTTTTCGCTAGAATGAGAAAAACACTCTCTAGATTAGAGAGATGTGTAGAGGGGATGGAAGAATTTTTGAAACTCTCCTTGGTCATTTATATTTGATTTTGTGATGATCTCATGTGTTTTGGGAAGTTAGTGGGACTTTTACCGAGTTATTATAGACTTGTCTTGAGGGTTTTAGACCCTAGGGTGGTCATGATAGAACCAATCAGAGTAATAAATACTCAAAATTATGTTTGATTAATAGAAAAATGTCATCGAGTAGGGTCTTGTGGGACCAATACCCTAGAAATTATGTAACTTGAAGAACCATGGTGAGCTCTACAAGTAATTTTCTATTTATTTACTTAATTTGATATTGTATATCATGTTATTATTTTGCTAAATAATATTTTTAATTTAGAACTTATGTTTGAATAAGAGTCATTAGGCATAATGACTAGTTTTAGGTGGAAGGATGTTACATCTTGATTCCTCACTAAGTAAACTAATTGAATATCTATGGATATTCATAGTTGACACATCTAATTTAATTATATTTATGACTAAGCTAGAGATATATGCTATTATGGGATAGTAAGATATTGCTTAGGTCATATGATCATGCTACTATGAGTTACATATAAGTATATGTTTACTTTATAATCATATTGATTTGTCATTTCAGATATATTTTATGATGAATGCATATCATAACTGTTATGGTCTAACCATATGTTTTGTTGTGAGGTTGATGCAAGAGAACCCGTCCCTTAAAGTGTACTGGAGGGATAGCATCTTTAGAGAGGGTATGTAGATCATAATGTCAGAGGATAATAGAGAAACCAACTAGTACCTTGCACACACCACATTAGCTGGCACATGATTAGATGAATAATTTAATGGTTAGTAAAGTGTGTTTAAAGTCATTTGTATTGGATAGTCATTTTAGACATGATTGATAGAATAGTTTGGTTGTTTATTTGAAATTATTTTTGTGTGTACCCATTTAATACTGTTAGAAACATGTTTTGCTTAATTGGACTAAATTGAGATTTATTGATTTATTTGTTATTAAACCAATTTGATATGCTAGTTTAATTAGAAAATGTATGTATATTTATTATTAATAAATATACTCTAGTAAATGTGAAATGGAATAAAAAAACAAAATGGATAAATAAAATTAAATTGAAAATTATATATATTTGGAAAGTGAATAAATAAAAATAATAATAAATAAATACATAAACATGTATCTAGGAAAAGGGGAAAAACTCTTAAAAGTGGAATTAAATCAAAAAGAATCCTTAGAGCAACAAAAAGTATTATGCCTATTTATTATAGAAATTATGAGAGAAGAGGCATCATAGTTAATTAAAAAGAAAAAATATAGAAAAAAACAAAAGGAAGACCTACACCTATTTTGAAAATGAGATAGAAGTTTAAAGGAGGGCATGGCAAAATTTTGATAGTAGAGGTAACTCTACAATGGAAAGCAGATCTGTGAACAAATAGAGGCATGTTTCATGCAACTGGATCAAGTGGTATCTCCAC
>JARHVA010000788.1:3900000-4087500 GCA_037957365.1 Torreya grandis
AGGCCCTAGTTTCTCCTACTGCTAACAAATAAATGGAAAAAAGGGGGGGATGAAAAGGGAGAGAGAGATGTTGAAAATAGAACCTAAGCCTAAAAATGAAAAGGTGATACACCAAAAAAGTTTGATCCACTCAGGCCCGAACGTACACTTTTCACCAAGAGGAAGTGCCCATACACTTCATTTGATGTGGGAAACTCTTTTTTTCAGTGAGTCAGGGGTCCATAGAGATACAAGGAAGAAGGAACTACCAAAGGTGCTCTACGACACACTTAGGCAACCTATTCACATGCGCCTATATTCTTGTTGTAGACACTTCTGGCAGGCCTGCAAAAAAAGAGACTTCATAATGCACTAGTCATGTTGTAATCAATTTGTGAAAAGCATGAAATACAATGACATAACACAAAAGAAGAACACATACATATACTTTAAAGTGCAAGTCTAAATAGAGGTAAAAATGATAAGTCCTAATTCAAGGTAAAATCTGGTAGAGCTCTGCCTTACAAGCCCGAGAGATTTTTGGGTAGAGTTTTGCCATAAGGCTAAGAGAATGGATTATTCTCAAATGAAAAGTTTTAAAATATATAGAAAGAGGAAGGGAACTTGGCGCTTCTTGGGAAAGACTTTGGCACTTTTTTTTGCAATCTGGTCCATGTGCGCTCTGAGCCTTGGGAAGAGGGAGCCATTTAATTGTAAGTTCCTGCTTTGACTTTGGTACCCCAACATTAATAAGAAAACATGGCCATGCCTCTTTTCTAAAAATAGACTTCTCTTTTCCTACAAATAGACTGTGGTTTGTCCCCTCATAAATGCCAAATGGAGAAATCAGGCCACACCGCTCACTGTTTGTGCTATTTGATGACCATCTAGCAATAACTCACCTCTCCTCACCACTTGGACTGATTTTTCTTTTCTTAGTTTGTCTTATTCCTTGCCTTGTCTCTTTTTGGATCCTTCAGCCCTTGAGGCTATCTTTTGGTGGGTCGCTACATTCCTTGGGCTCTTTTATGCTTGCCTTGGCCACTTTCTACTGATTTTTAAATAAGTGACACATGGCACGTTCTGCTGTGAAATGGTCAAGACACGTGGCAGCATCTACTTGACTCATAAAAGCTTTAGGCACCCCTTAAAGGTCCTATGGAAGAGGACATGTGTCAGTTTTTGCTCTCTTTAGCAATTCATCTGTGGCCCACCACAGTTCTCACGGGACAAAAGAGAGAGACCGCAGGTGTTGACACTTGTCAGCTTCCACCGAGCCTTGCAGGGGACACGTGGCACATTTTTTTGCTCCTAGAAAAGCATGTCAAAGCCTTCTATAATTTCCACTTGGTACCCTCTGCGCTCTGGCCTTTTCTAGTGTGTAATTGATGTTCACAGGCCTGTCACCCCTTGGACTTCTTCAGCTTTTTCTATGGGTTTTTTCCTCAAACAATTTTCCTGCAAACAAAAAGTCTGTGAGAATTCTCTGCTTTGATTTCTTTTAGGATTTTAGCTTGTGGTTTCCCTAAATTTCTTCAGAATTTTTGTCCGAAAGAATTCCTTCAGACAAAAAGTTTGAGAGAATTCGTTTCCTTGCCTTAACAAAAATTTGAAAGATCTTACCTTCATAGTTTTCTTTGTGGCCTCTTTGAAGTGCTCCCTACCCTCTGCAAGGGCTCTTGAACCCAGAACTACCCTCTACAAGGGAACTTGTCCTTCAGCAGGCTTGAACTTTCATTTGAACTGCTCCTTTGAACCAACCATTGAACCAATCCATTGAACTAGTTCAATGGTTCAAGCGGTTGTTAAACCAAGGCATTGAACCGAGTGTTGAATCGAGCGATGAACCATTTGATTAAACCAAAATTAGTTGAACTATTTGAATTGAACTGAAGAATTTGAACTAAAGTGTTGAACCAGTTGATTGAACTAAAAAGTTGAACTTTGTGTTGAACCAATGAACCAAGCTGACTGAACCAAGGCGTTGAACTTGTTTAATGGTTCAATGGTTCAAAGTTACTAACTCTTTTGAAATATCAGGTTGTTGAACCATTTTATCTCACTTTCCTTATGAATTTCTTTGAACAAGAGTCTGAAGAAGCTTTGTAAAACCTTGCACTCTTTGACTAGTTCTTCATCTACTAAAAGACTACACCTACAGAGTTCGTAGAAGTTCTTCTAAAGTCCATAGAAAACCTACAGAGTCTGTAGAAATGGACCTGTAGAGTTCGTAGAAATTTTGTAGAGTCTGTAGGAATTTCAAGACTCGTGCAAAATCAAAAGTATTGGCTCAAAACAGCATAAAAAAGAAGGGGGACCAATTTTTTGGCCTGTTGGACAAAAAATGGTCAATAGGTTGATAGTGTCAAAGTGTTGAAAGTGTGTAAGAACTCAAAATTTTGTTTTTATATTCCATATAAGCAAAATGAAGACCTACATGCCCTGGACATGTAGGTCTTCATTTTGGACTCAAACCAACTAATATAATAAAATTAAAATCAAGAATCATAACTCAATGTAGATGAGGGAGATGAAACAAACCATTTGAAATACCTAAACCATTTTCAAGTCAAGAAATGGTTAGAAGACTGAGTTCACAAACCTTAATGCATACACATAGGTCTGTGTACAGAAATGATAGAGCAGGGGTCTAAAAATGTCATAATAGGATCCGAAAATCTAAAATATAGTGTAAATAGACTCTTATGAAGTTTGAACCCATGAAAAGCATCCCATGAATTTTTAACCCATGAAAGTGGATAAAATTAAGTGAGCATAGTCAACTAGAGTCACTAGTATTGACTTGCTCAAGAACCCTGACATGAGTTGATGAAGACTATATCAAGTTTGAAGAGATAGAAAGGTTTGTATAACCATGAAAAAAAGTCAATAATATCATCATTGATCTCCTTAAAGTTTTCATATCCATAACAAACTTCAATATCCCACATATAGGCCTCATGTCTCTCTCAACCCTCACAAATGCACAATTTGCCACCCAAGTGCCACCATCTTCTGCTTGGATCTTCCATGAAAAATTACATGGTAAAAAAAGAAGTTTTTAGGTGTTATATAGGTTCATTAACTTCCATATTTGGCACTAGTTTTTAATTTTGTAGAACGTACTGTATGAATCATTGTTAAGACCCTGAGACACCTTCAAGTTGCGTTGAAGACCAAATCTTACCTAATGAAAGAGAAAATAATTCTAATGCCTCTATACAAGTTGGATGACATGTTAAATGACCTGAATCCTATATAAAACTCTCATAAGCATCACCCTATGCCATTTATTGGTACTTGTAGTTATAAAACTATACAAAACATGATAAAAAGGGATATTTTAATCTAATTGAGAGGTCCTTACAAAGTCTTATAAGTTCAAAATTGATAGGGATAATATTCATGGGGTTATAAAATTTAATCACACATTTATTTTGGGTTTCACATGTGTTGGAATCCTATGTAGCCAATATTTAGTCTCTAGACATGGAGGCCTAATTGAGACCTAGTTAGGAGAGAGAATCATATGTAAAGGACACTTCCAATCACTCTCAATACTTTAAACTTGGCATGGATTTTTAAATCCATACTAGGTCCTCAAATATGCCTTCATTTTATTAGTACCATATGTAAACTTCTCTACACAAGGATGTTTGCATGATTTTAGGGTTACAAGGAATGAGGCTAATTTGGAGTTTTTGATGCAAAATGAATTATTGAGGATATTTTGAGACTTCAAAATGATTTGTTATAGGTTTTTAATGATGTTAATATTCCATCCATGGTTATATAATGACTTTGATAAGATGAATTCAATTTTTGACACGTATAAGCAATATTGGCCTAGTGAGATGAAGAGACTTCTAGACACCTAGCAAAGAGAACCTGTAGAGATAAATTGAAAGGTGTCAAGAGAAGATAAAATATGTAACTCAACATGACCTAACCATAAAGAATGTCACTTTTCATTCCACAAGCCAAGTCAAAGGGTAGTTTTGGATAGCTAGGTAGGGTGTCAATAAAAGTTTGAAACTTCCATGCCACTAGGAGTAGAAGAGCATCTTCAAAAGACTAACAATTGTCTTTGAGGACCTGATGGAGTAGCTTTAAACTTATTTCTTATTATAACTCCTTTTGTACACTTATCTCTCTCTCTCTCTCTCTCTCTCTCTCTCTCTCTCTCTCTCTCTCTCTCTCTCTCTCTCTCTCTCTCTCTCTCTCTCTCTCTCTCTCTCTATATATATATATATATATATATATATATATATATATATATATATATATATATATATATATATATAAAATTAATTGGCTAAGATTGTATCCTCCACCTAGGTATGGTGAAGCACTACCCATTTTCCTTCTTTGATCAATGAAGAACAACCTAGTTTTACCTTTTCGATGGACTAGTTTCAATATGCATGCTTTATTAGTTGATCTTGCTAAGTGATAGTCTTGCTTCCTTAGAATGTTTATCCTTTTTTAGCATTCATGTTTAGTTTAGAATCCTTTTTTTAGGTCTACTAAATATTTTAAATGGAGTGTGTAGGGGTTTAGTGAGCTGTATTTTCATTAGTTTCATGTCATGACCTCTTGACTAGTCCTCCTAACTCAATCTTGCTTCACAAACTTTCATGATAAACATTTATGTAGAGAGGAATATTTGGATTAGTGTCATGTGTATGTTAGTCTCTTATTTGAAGTTAAATTTTAGTTATTTGGTAGTGATCAGATCATATTTGGTGAATCACCTCCATTAGAATAGGTTTCTCTCCCTTTTCCTAGCAAGTATTAGAGTAGTTTTTGATCCTAAGTGATTTATCAAGGGGAGATAACCCTTTAAATTATAGATTCACCTCTCCATTAAGGTACCCAAAACCTTGAGGTGTTTCCATGTTACATCAAATTTGGAAGGCTTAAACTACCTTCCAAAGGGTGTAAATTTGAATGATAATAGTTTTGGAATGCCCGATAGGACTAAGGTTCAACTTTTTAGAAGAATTATTTGTGTTGTTATTCTACCTATCAGCATTTAGAGGAATTGAAAACATCAATGGAAACTCTATTCATGATCATCTAGTTTTAACAGCCCAATCACCCATACAAAGTAAGTTTTATTTCATTTCATTATCTTGATGAAGTTATTATGGCTAAGTTTGAGATGGATTTTAGTTTCATGCAAGTTAATGAAGTATATCAGCCCTATGGTCATCCATACTAGCATTTTTATATTCCTTATCAACCTTTTCATGAGTCATGTTAGTCCTATGGTCAGACTACATTCCCTCTATATGACCATGATGTTATATATGACCAACCTTCTAAGGCTCAATATGTTCCTAGCCAACATAGTTACTCCTCAAACCAATCTATTTCAAATTTAAAGTAAATTATCTTAGGATCTAAGAGGTACATATTAGACCTTAAAACATAAAGGGAATATGATCAAGATATCCCTATTCACCTCATTCATGATATGAGACATTCTTTGTAGCTAATGAAATAAGAATTGGCACCTATTGAGAGAGTAAATTGGAAAGCTTCTCAAGTGAGATGATGGATCTAAGTGGTCTCATTCAAAGCCTTGAATATAAGTTAAGAAACCACGAAGAAAAATATGTTTAACCCCATCATCCTTATGTGTCTTCATATACACCACCTCATCCCTCATATATGCCACCCATTCTTCCCCAAGAGACCTTTCCAAGTGAACTTATAAGTGTTCCAAGTCCTTCATGTGTTACCCAAACCTTCCCTTCTTAGAATTCAATCCTAGAGAACATTCAAAAGAAGGAGGAGACTATTATTGAGCAACCCATTGTTGAGAACCAAAATGCTACTTATCTTCCTCAAGAACCCCCTAATAAGTCTTTCAAGATTTTAAGTTGAAATAAAGTGGTGAAGTCATCACATGAACAAGGTGAGACAAGTATATATTATGGAGTTGAAGTCAAAGAATAATCTAAACCTATAGAAATCTCTCTCATCCCACTCAAGATTCCTCTTGTACCTCATACCAACCCTCTTGTGTCCCTTATCTTCATGAGTCCACTAACCACCTTCAAGAGAAGCTATTCTAAGAGATTATAGATAGGCAAATCACAGAGTTAGAGTTGAATATGAAAGGACTTGAATCAAGCAAATATTAATAGATTGAGATCAAATAATTTTTTTTTGCCTACTCAAACTCCATTGCACTCTCTTCAAGTACCTAAATTTACTCCATATTTGAGGTCTATCCAAGAATGTTTTCAAAACAAGAATGAAACTCTAATTGAGGATGTTGAAGATCAGTTTACAATTGTTAAATATCCTCAATAAGGCTATGAGAAAAATTAATTTCTTATTGAATAAGATGCCCCTTCCATTACAAAACTAAATTTACTTTCCTTGAAAGAGTTTTCTTCAAGAGTCTACCATTCCCAAGGTTTCAAGCTTCAAGAGTGATCCCTCCATTCCCAAACCCATCCATGAGACATCCACCATACCTCATACTCCCTCTCCAACTCATGAACTTACCCATCACCCTCCCACCACATCCCTTATTGCAGAGGAACATGTCCTATGGAAGGTAAGTGAATAAGAAAGAGTTTTAATGGAAATTGAAGAAGATTATTCAAGTGAAATTAATGAAGAGGCATTCATTAGTACTCATCTTGGGGAAGATAAATGCAAATCCATTTTAAAAGAGGAGGTTCTAGAAGATAGTCTTGATGGTGTGTTTCAAGAAAGTGATCCAATTACATCTAACTTTGTTGAGGTTACACCTAGTATTGAGGTTAAAAGCTCTCTAAATATGGAAATTGAGGTTTTGAATGATGTTGACATAGTTCACAATGAGCAAGAAGATAAAATTGAAGATGTTACCTTATAATCAACTCATGATTGCATAAAAGGATTTGAAACTCTTGATAGCCCTATGGTTCTTGAGGAGAAATAGGAAGGTACTCTTCTAGTTGGTCTTATTCATATTGATCAAAGAGAAGAAGACAAAGATGATTGGTAATAGTACCTTCATTCTCTTCAATAAATTGAAACTCTTTGAAAAGGTATGTTACCTATTGAAGATCATGTTCATGAGAAGATTGAAAAAAATAGGATCATTGAAGACAATGATATATTTTGGAGTGAGTATGCAAAGTTCCTTAAAGAGCTTGATGAGCTTGCAACAATTGGTAATAAGTATGATGTCATTAAAGATGTCATTGATGCCTAATAGGTATGCTTATATGTAATATCATTTGATGAAGTTGTAGATAAGTAGCATCATGAAAAGGATCTTGAAGTACAATATGAGTTCACATTCATAGGTGATTGATTTGCAGTTGTTTCACTTGAGAACATGTCAAGAGGAGTGGCATTAGAGAATAAGATGAAAATAAAAAGACCAAGGCTCAAAGGGTGGCTTACTTCATGCCATTATTCATCTCATATATCAAGATATTATACAACTTTTCCCTTTGATCCAAGAGGAATAAGCTATTTTTATCTTAGTTATATATAGATAGTTTGTTCATGTTGTTTGTTGTGTTCCCTAAGTGTTTGATAGCACATGTGTGTGTTTGATTCTTTGATTTATGTGTGTTGTCTTAATTTTATGTGTTTGGAGGTCAAAAAAATATATCTTTTCATGTTTAAGGTCTTCTCAAATCTAAAATTGAGCACAAATGACTCAATTTCCCAATGGAAGGACAAGGTTACTGATATATTTAGCATAGCAGGCATGATACCCCTATTAATCATTAATTTATTGACCAAATTTTGACCCCAAGTCAAAAGGGTCAACCCATTTAAGTTAAAAAATTTAATAGGGTTATTCAAACTTGTATATGGCATTACAAATGTCTTGGTATGGTCTTGAATGGTCTTCATGTGGTCATACTTGTACTTGTTTAGATTTGCTCAAGGTTTGGTCTCATATGACTTGTCTAGTCTTAGAGGTCATTTTTGAGGTCTTGGTGTAGTCAAGTGTGGTTAAAGGTTTGATATGGTTACAAGTCATTATAAAAGTTTATTAATGTGGATTGAAGGTCATATTATCATTTGTTAACCTTTTATTATGTGTTTATGTGCTAAATATCATTTTGGCCACCTTTTGGCCTATTTGGAGGAGTTGTACATACCACCTTCTAATGTAGACATTTAAATAAAGTTACCTAATGTACCTAATGTCATAAAATGTTTAGTAGTGGTCAGAGACTAACAAAATTTTACGTTTAAAGCCTAAAATGAGTAAAATGCCACTTTACAAGCACTTTTGGGCACTTGTACAACCTTGGATGATCATTTTTTAGTTAAAAATAGTTTTAGAGTGACCCTTTAGATTCTTCAAATCATTTTTAGGATTTAGATCAAGTTTTATGTCATATAAATGCTTTATACATTCTCTCTCCTCTATTGCTACCTTCACAAGATGAGAAAGGCAAAATTTAAGTGGATAGTATGACCAAGAAAGAGATTTGGGAGATAAAATTTTGAAAAAAATTATGGGTCATAATAAAATTGAAATTAGTGGCATTGGTTACATATTCATATCCCCTAATTTATGAACAATCACTAAGAGTGGCAACAAGTCACTATGCCTTATCCATCAAGCAGGATCTATTTTTGCTCCTATTTATCCACTTAAATTTTTGATGTAGAATAATGGTTTTGAGGGATAATTTTAGAGGTAAAATAGCTAATTTCAATGTGGGTTTCATCAAATAATTCATCTCGATGAAGTGTTTTCAACAAAAGGAAAAGTATCTTGATTGTGTGGACATATCATCCTGCTACAAGTCAATTTTGGTTTGTTTGAGATATTTGCCATTTTTAGAGGTTCCAAATGCTTCATCATCCATTTAATATCCCTAAAATTCATAGAATTCATGTGTTATTCCCCTAAGATGTGATTATTCTCCATAGTTTTCAAGTATCTTGGTCTTTGGAAACATTGTCAATGTATAAACCATCCTCTACATGTTTGATTGCCAAATTTGGCTCAAATATCAATGAGAATCATAGTATAAGGTTACAAAACCCCATTGTACCATTGGAAGTATGGGATAATTAATATAATAGTCTAAGTATATCCTTAAATAGGAGTCATAAAATGTTGCAGTCACACACAGGACTACAATCCTACAAGTAGACATTCATGAGTCTAAGTCTATGTTGGAGGTGTCTTGAAAACATTGAGGTTTACCTTTAACTCTTTGATACTCATTCAAATCTAACCAATTCCATTGAAAATAATTAACAAGGTATGAGTGAATAGAGACTCTAATTCTCAATACATGGACATTGAACATAGACTAATTATACATACAATCTGTATAGGTGATTCAATTATTGAAATGATGTAATGCTTGGTCAGAGGGTTTTTAATCTATTGAGAGAGTGAAAAATAAGTGGGACAAGGTTTCTAGTGTCAAAGTGTTGAAAGTGTCTAATAACTCAAGAGGTTGTTTTTGTAGTCCATACAAGCAAAATGAAGACCTACATGCCCTAGACCTATAGGTCTTCATTTTGGAATCAAACCAACTAACAAAAGAAAATTCAAATTAGGAATCATAACTCAATGCAGATGACAAAGAGGACACAAAACATTTTAAACACCTAAACTAATTGTAAGTCAATAAATAGTTAGAATACTGAGTTCACAAACCTTAATACTTACATAAAGTTATATGTATATAATTGAGAGAGAAGGGGTCTAAAAATGTCATAAGAGGATCATGAACTCTGAAAGATAGTGTAAATAGACTCCTATTAATTTTTAATTCTTTCAAGTACCATAACAGAATTTAAAATATCAAACTTCAAGGCTCATGTTCAAACCCTTTTCCAATTAACACCTACAATCAGACTTAGAGAAAAAGTGAGAAGGGTATTGTAGTTTGTGAAGTCATGGTGACTTTAGAGTCAAAAATGAAGGGTTCCAAGATCATAATAGTATGATAGGGTCTTTGAAGTTTCAAATAATATAAATGGATTCCTAAAACCCATAAATTCACTCAGACTTCTCCTATAGACACCTATAGGCTACATCAAGAATAACTTAGTTTCAAGCCTGAGTAAGGAGCACAAAGTACATGAAGAACAATGAGGTCTGATAATGGTAATTTGATTGAAAATTATAATTATTGAATCACTCATGTATCATATAAAACATTCTCAAACTATCATATTACTTTAGGATCAAAAAGGAAACTTAGCTGTGGAGTTCAAGAGACCTACAGGTCTGCTAAGTCAATACGCTAGTTCCAAACCTAAGGAAGGGGAAGATTTCATGAAAATAATTGGGTTTTAACTTATATGAATGGATAGGTAAGTGCTCAAAACATTTTATGGTAGTTATACCTAAATAAGTTATAGAGCAAGAAGACTAGACAGAGCTTTAAACCTTTATACACAACCCAACTCACACATAGGCCTCCCTGCCTTAATAAATGAAGATTGTTGTTTAGTATGAAAATAAGGGTTTTGAAGTGGAAATAAAATCATTTGGAGGTTTAATTATGATAAGATACCTCTATGAAAACCTTAGACCCATCAAAAGACAAATCTAATGATGATAAACTTTACTCTAGGCCAGATAAGCCTAACTACATACACAGACCTATATGCAGTCATGAGAAAAGAAGTTGGATTGAAAAATCATGGAGTGAATAAATTTAGGACTCTAAGGAGATGTTAATGAGTATAAAACTCATTCCATTAAGTTCTAACCCCTAAAATTGTATACAATGAAGTGAACACAGCCAGCTAGGGTCACTAGCATTAACTTGCTCAAGAACCCTAGCATGAGTTGATGAAGACAACAACAGGTTTGATGAGATAGAAAGGGTTGGATAACCATGGAAATAATTTAATAATATTTTCATTGACCATCCTAAAGTGTTTAGGGCCATAATAAACTTCAAGATCCCACATACAGGCCTCATGTCTCTCTCAACCCTCATAAATGCATAATCTACCACCAAAGTACCACCATCTTCTGCTTGTATCTTCCATGACAAAGTATATGGTGGAAAAAGGAGCTTGAATGTTTTATATAGGTTCATAAAGTTTCATATTTTGGCATTGGTTCTTAATTTGGTGTTCCATACTGTATGAATCATTGTTAAGACCCTAAGATACCTTCAGGCTACCTAGAAGATGAAATCTGACTAGATAAGAGAGAGAAAAAATAATGCCTCTAGATGAGTTGGGTGACCTATTAAATTACCTGAATCATGTCTAAAAAACTCATAATCATCACACCATGTCCTTTATTGGTACTTGAAGGTATGTAATTATACATAATAGGCTAAAAAAGACTATTTTAATCTACTTGGAAGGTCCATACAAACTTTCAAAAGTTTAAAATTGACATGGATGATATTTAGGTGTTATAAAATTGAATCACATGTTTATTTTACATTTCAAATGTGTGGGAATCTTGTGGAGCCAAAATTTAATCTCTAGGTAGGGAGGCCTAATTAAGAACTAATTAGGAGAAAGAAGAAGATGAAAATGACACTTTCACTCACTCTCAAGACCTAAAACTTGGCATGGATTTGTAAATCCATACTGGGTCCTCTAATATGCCTTCATTTTATTATTAAAATCTGTAAACTTCTCTACACAATGAGCTTTTCATGATTTTAGGGCTACAAGGAATGAGGCCAATTTTGAGCTTTTTATGCAAAATGAATTATTGAGGGTATTTTGAGACCTCTAAATGAGTTTTTTCAAGTATGGTATGATGTGAATACACCATACATAGAGAGATAATGATTTGGAAAAGATGAATTCAATTTTTGACACTTGTAAGCAAGATTGGCCTAATGAAATGAAGATACTTCTAGACACCTAGCAAGAAAATGAAGTGATATGTAAATAAAACATATAAAGATCAATTGAAAGGTGTTAAGAGTAGATAAAATATGTAACTCAACATGACCTAACCATCAATAAGGCCACTTTTCATTCCATAATCCAAGGCAAAGGGTAGTTTTGGAGAGTTAGGCAAGGTATCAAGAAAAGTTTGAAACTTCCACCCCACTTAGATCAGAAGAGCATATTTAGAAGAATAATACTTATATTTAAGGACCTATTTGGGTAGTTTCAAACTTATTTCCTATTGTAACTCCTTTTGGACACTTCTCTCTCTCTCTCTCTCTCTCTCTCTCTCTCTCTCTCTCTCTCTATATATATATATATATATATATATATATATATATATATATATATATATATATATATATAAACCTTAATTTGATATATATATTATATATAAAATTAAGGTTTATAATATTTATATAAACCTTAATTTGATAATATTATATCCTCCACGTAGGTATGTTTAATCCCTACCCATTTTCATCCTTTGATAAATTAAAAATAACTTGGTTTTACCTTCTCCATGGACTGGTTTCAATATGCATGTTTGATTAGTTGATCTTGCTAAGTGATAGTCTTGCTTCATTGACATGTTTTTTCTTGTTTAGCATTAATGTTTAGTTTATAATCCTTTTTTTAGGTATTTTTAAGTGTTAAAATGGAGTGTGTATGGGTTTAGTGAGTTGTCTTCTCATTGACTAGTCCTCCTAGATCAAGTTTGCTTCACAAACCTTCATGAGAAACATTGATGTAGAGAGGAAGATTTGGATTAGTGTAATTTTTAGGTGAGTCTCTTGTTTGAATTATAATTTTAGTTGTTTGGTAGTATTCATACCATATTTAGTTCATCACCTTTATTAGAATAGGTTCGTCTCCCTTTTCCTAGCAAGTGTTAGAGTAGTGTTTAAACCTAAGTGATTTGTCAAGGGAAGCTAGCCCTTTTACCTAGTGATTCACCTCTCTAATAAGGTACCCAAAACCTTCAGGTGTTTCCATGTTACATCAAATTTAGAAGGCTTAAACTACCTTCTAAAGGGTGAAAATTTGATTGATAATAGTTTCCACCCTTCTTCATAGAGGTTATTGATAGATCTGACTTGCTTTAGATTTTATGGAGTCCACTAATTCCATTTGATGTAGTTGTGAAGCTGATAATATTCAACCTTATATATTTTTTTATTTGATAAATTTAATATCCTTTCTTGGTTCAAACAATCATTTTATATCCATTTATTTATCACTGTTAGTATATGTAGAGTCGCTTACACTATTCTAAATCCTATTTTAAGATTTTAAAATGAAACCATTTTTATCCTAGTCATATCTACACTTTTATATAATCTTAGGAATTCTTGTGTTAGCATTGGCCCAAGATTTTTGCTTAGTCACAACAAGTATTTCCTCTACTCCCCCTTTCAATCATAATATTTTCAATTTTTGTAGAGATTTATGCACGAAAATATTTCCATCCTTGAAGATAAAATTCTAAATGAAGACCCATTAAGTCTAAGGCCATGTCTTAATCTATCACATAAGTTCCTCATGCAAAAACTAGGGTTTTGAAAATGAATCTAAAGTTTTTTCAAAAATATGAACCTAACACTTCATCCCTAAATGTTGAAATTTCAAAACATCCATACATGGATGAATATGTAATTATTGGAATTGCCTCTCTTTGGCCAATCCTTTTAAAATGTAATGTTAAATATATTAAATAACATCTTTAATGCTTCTTCCCAAGTAAAATAAGTCACAAGTAAGATAAGTTGATTTATGCACATCTCAATAATTGTTTGTAACTCCTTTTAGTGCATAATTCAGTAGACTTGCCCAAATTTCCATAAGTGTGACATGATTTTATAGTTTTTAAATGAACTATGTTACATTATATTTGGAAAAATATTTTGTAATTTATCTTTCCTCTATAAAAACAAACTACATAGGCTCAATTTCATGGTCGTCACAAACCCAATTTAACATATCAACATCTAAATCTCCAATAATAGGTGAATATGATCCCTATGGAAATACACCTTCCTTTGTGGGATCAATATATTCTTAATCTATTGCACCCAACTAATATATATTCTTAATTTATAATCATGTGATTATTTTGATAGAAAGTGATTTATACCCGATATTTAAGAACATAGAAAATGCTCAAGACATATGAACTAAATGAATCTTTGATAAATTTGGTTTTTGGGATGTTGGAGCATATTTTATAATCTTAAATACATAAGTAAATGTTATATATTAAAGTTCACATGTATTAGGCTATATATTAAATTTAAGACAACTATCTTCCTTCTCTGCATATGGAGAATATGTTTATTTTAATATCACATATTGATCATTCTTAGACTTGTTTAGAGGTATGTCAATAATAACATTACTTTGATGAAATTCTAGTTGGTTGTATATTATATTAATGGTAATATAACCATCATAAGACCATTTCTTCCCAATTAGATTAAAATAAAGAGTTTCAATAATATCCATGTTAATCACATTAAAATCTACTTACAATATCAACTTATTTACCTTTATTTTTACATTTTTGAGTTTTTAAATGAGTTCAAATCAATTATAATAATCCAGATTCAAATTTAAAATACTATAGCATAAAGGTGGCCTTGTGATGGATTTAAAATTGGATATGTGAATCATATTTATGGTTTTTATGAAGTTGAAGACTACATTTATAATTTCATATCTTATGAGCTAAATATCACTCCTTGGATTTGCATCCCATGGTGTCTTAAGCTTTACAAGTCAAACCATTCACTCTAATATTTTATATAGTTTCCTAACATTATATAATATTATAAAATATAATTTTGGTATTATGAAAAATATATTTATTATGTAAATAACTTACCAGTTTCATAAGGTCTATCAGAACCACTACTACTCCATCCTATTCTAGTATTCACATATTTTTTACATGCATTCGAACCTCTATAGTTGTAGGATATCCTTCACTAATATATTTATTTTGGATGGATAAAAATAACTAGGCCACTTAGTTCATTGATAATTTATCCATTTTGTTATTTGGATCTATCCTCACTCACCTTCCATATAGGGATTTAGGTAGGCATCTGTAAAGGTGGAAGACCTTATTCTTTGTATTGAGTTTGGGTGACAAAATAATAATAAAAAATTACATGAAAATCAATTCTCTATCTAAATAGATTCTACACAATCTAAAATTAAAATATTTGTGACAAATATTCTCAAAAAATTGGAGGTTAATGAATCTAAAACATGTAAATAGATATCTAAAATCATTGTTTCATAAGATTTATGATTGATTGGGATATTTTAAACTTTTTTTGAATCTAGAAATTAAAATATAGAATTAGATAATGAGGTTTTATTTTAATCATAATAATTTATTTTATAAAAACATGAGTGTCAATATTTTGACCAAACTAAAAAAAAACATTTTTTAAATTATATCAATTAGTAATATAACTATGTGCCAAGTTCAAATACCAATCATAAACATATTGTCATAAATTAAGATGAAATAATCTATAAGTTATATCTTCAAATTTCACATTTAAAATATTAATGACAGGTTTATAAAAAATAAAATATTCTTCAATAAATTTTTTATTATTATTTTGAAAACTAGAAATCAAATCAAATGGATCTTTTAGGAGATCGTGTTGAATATTCAAGATGTTTATGTTTGATTCACCAAGCCGAAACATATTTTAATTTTGAAATTTTATAAATTTTCTACCTTTTTAAGATATTTTAGATTTTAATAATAAACTAAAATAAATTTATGCATATAATGAAAACACAAATTGTTAAAAATAAATACTCATTCTAATACAAATTACCTATTTATATATTTTTGTTTACCCCCTCTAACAAGTGATATGTATATACCATCTCACTTTAAGATCTCTAAAATTAGATCCAAAACACAATTTAAAGTTGGTTTAATCAAAATGATTCATAGTGTGACCTTAATCCATACAAAGAAATTTATTTGTATTCACTCAAATAATATTCAAAACTAACCTAAACATGTATATTCATAATGATGTTATCTTAATAATATTTAATTTAATAAAAAACATCAAAAGTTATTTTTTCTTTATTAAAGCTAAAAATGTGTTGGATCTATTACGAATACACAAAATTCAATTTGCACTAAAATTTGAACAAACACAACTCAAGATTATAAGAATTAACAAATTTATGAAAAATAATATAAATTTTTAATATATTTTATTAAAGAAAAAAATATAACGCATTCACCCACAACAATTTAAAAATGATCATAATAAATCATAGAAATGGCAAGAATAAAATATATAGTCAATTTAAAAAACTCATAAATAAATAATATATATCACAATGATGAAAACTCTAAATTAAAAGTATATAAAGCATCAATTTGAGGGAGAAAGGAAAAAAATTGTAAACTCACATAACATTTACATTTACATTAAAAGATGTCATAATGAAAGATATTTATAATCAAATTAAGTGGACCAAAACTACTAATGTATATTTAACATTAAAAATTAATTATAATTTTAATTATATCCCTATTGCATAAAATAAATTAAAAACATGTATTAAATTATTCACTCAAATTATATGTTGTATTTACTAAAACAACTAATATATACTCTTAAATAATATTAATTGATAGTTTTTTATAAGCTTTTAAAATTTATATAAATTTCTCTAATTTTAAATAGACTTATTTAACTTTAAATAAATATTTATAATTTTTAATAATATTATATAGATTTAAATAATATTACTTAGCCTATTTAGCTTTGAAATAAACATTTATAACTATAAATAATATTATCTAGATTTAAATAACATTATCTAACTTGAAATAAATTTATTTGGTTAAGTAAAAAAATTGAAAAAATTACTTGATTGGATTTTTTTTTTAGTTATAACTTTTGGTTGATAAATTATTTCACTAAAAATATTAAACTATTGTGTCTCTTTTGCATTTAGTTTCTTACATGTGATTTTTTATCATTATAAAAATTTATTTTATTATATTTGTTTCTCAAAATTGTGTTGATGACTAGTTTTATAAATTGGAAAATGACAAAAATATGGTTAAGTATGAAAATTGTCACATATTCCTAATGAGGTGATTTTGTGAAAATATATCTTTTTATTTACAATTATGTTTATTGAAAATACTAAGCCATTATGTTCCAATTATATTTTAATTTCTTAATGAAAATTTTAACCTTATTCCTTAAAAAAGTGTAATTTTTTTAACAAAATGATGCTAACATCCACTTTTGTAATCTATGAAAAGGACATAAAAATGATTAATTATGACAACTATCTAAAATTCCTAACGGGGTGATTTATTACATCTATATATTTTTTAAACCATTAAATTCCCTTTAAATTTGACTTTATTCATGAAAGTGTTTAACCTAACCACCTTGATTTATTCTCTCAAATATTGCCTCAAAAAATGTTGATCAATAATTTTTTGAAAATTACACTGTGTGCACAATTTCTTCTCTAAAAAAAGGTATCTCCCTTTTCTATACATTAAACATTCCTTTGCACATAATTTTTTTATAAAGGAATTAATTAATTATATTTATATATATATATATATATATATATTCTCATTTTAGCAATGTATATGTTTAACCCTAAATTGAGATCTAGGTCAATATATTATAGGATTAATAATATAAAAATGAATAAACAAAAAGGTGATAAATAGATCTATAGTAGGCTAATTAACTGTAAATTTAGATAAATAATATCCTGAATTTATAATATTGAGAGATACTAAAAATAAAAAGTACAACTATTGAATAATATTAAAAATAGAAAACAAGAATACTTAGTTGGTTTACTACACACATACAGATATGATATATAACATGCTAAAAATAAACTAGATATAGATTTTGGAACAGATGTCAAATTATAAAATTTTATAAAGTGTAGATCTAAACACTTGCATCGAATCTGGATAGTTATATCGACATTAGTGTATGAGTTAGATGTGGGTGTCTAGTGTAGAATATTAAATAGATATAGATGTGATCACATGGAACCTTTTGGTTTTTATGCTACCTTTGATCTAGTGTATTCATATCTCATGGACAAGTTGTCATTCTTATCAAATAATCAAACCCTAGCTTTTTCATCCTTGGAATGACTATGGTAAAAATGGGCACACTATGTGTAGCTACTCCAAGGACCCCTTTGTCAATAGGCACTACCTACATATCCAATACTTTGAATAAGGCCTCGTATTTAGGTAATTCTTCCCTATATATTGGATTATGTGTATAAAGATACAACATGTGATAAGTAAGTACATAGAGTTCCCTAGCTTGTAACTTGGTAAATATGGCTCATTAAATGTTACTTCAATACTTTAGACCTATATATGAGTTTTCCTTATGAATTATATTTAAATAAGAAATAATATATAATATTTTCTCACTTGAATTCTTGATTGAATGCTTTTTGTAAGTTATATTGACAGTTTATAGGTCTATACTAAGAGAGGAATGAATGAAGATTGATCTTGTACATATACCAATTCTTTTTGTAAATACCTCACATTAAAGCACATAAGTTGACTATAAATATATATTTCATTTATAAATTTTATGAATTTAGGGCACTATACACTTAGTTTGGCACATAACACTTGCATTGATGTAGACGTCTAGTTGGGACGCAAGTATTCAGGAAGTTTGAAAATAAGTACATGTCCAAAAATTTTAGAGGATGATAATAAGTAGGTTTATATTATTTTGAGTAGCATAGAATGCCTGGTCATTAAAATAATTTATGATCAGACTAACAGATAAACAATAAGCACAAGAGGTAGCAGATGAGAGCTTTTTTGTAGCAAAAGGTTCTAGAAATTGAAGAGTACAATCATGAAAAGGACTTTTCAAATATACAAGATTGAGGTGCTATATAATTCATATTTATTATCTATAATATAGTGTGTTAGAAAGTGAAATAATTTAGATAAAATCCCATGGTCATAAAATTTTGTAAAGCTTTGACATGTTAAGACACAAAAAATGGTGACTCAGTATAAAAATATTCTTAAGTATTTGAGTATATAAAAGTGAGAAAAATATAGAAATGAAAGAGGCTTTAAAAAATCATACGGCATACTAACCTGTCTCATTTTTTTAGATCATTTAGGAGTATGTGAGGATTATTTCACTTGTTTTAAGATTTTTAATGAATATCAAAAATAAATTTGAGGTCTCCTTATTGTTGAATTTATTATATCCATTTTTAAGGCACAAGTTTATTAGAAGCCAAAGATTGCTCTGCTATGAATCAATCATCTATAGATCCAATAATGACACCTTCAATTCCACTCTAAGCATTTTTTTATTTTAGCTAGAAATCCATACCTCAAGTAGAGATTAATTAAATTAACTTTATTCCATTTATGAGTGTTGTTATTTTATACTCTTTTTTTATAAGAGTGGTTGAAAAAAAAATTGATTGTGTATATGATCAAATTCATTCTATATCACATATTTCACTCATTTAAATGTATTTTTCAATGTTGTCTCCCAAACAAGTCTTAAACATTTAACTATGTAATTATTCTTTCAAAATAAAAAGGCTTTCTAAAATTTATATAAAAATATAAAAATAAATTTAAAAAATATGATAATCAAATTATATTCAAACAAATCTTAATTTAATTATGATATATAATTTCATTCTAAACTTCAAATATCTTATGAGCTACCATGAATATCCATAAGTGTAAACAATTATCAACTTGGATAAATTTTGTTAAAAGTGGATGAATGATTATGATGACCTTATTTTCTAAAACCCACTAACTCAAATGGAAACTAGATTAAAAACAAAATTCATAGTTATTTTTCTCTAATATAAATAAATAATTCAAAACTAAGTTAAGAGGGTGGGATTTAATTCAAAACTAAGTTGAGAGGGTGGGTTTGGATAATTTGAATATAACATCTACCTTATTTAGTAAAATCAAGCTTATTCCAATTAAATTTCTTAAACATGTAATAACATCTTTGTATTCCTTAAAAAAATAATTTAAAAAAAAAAAACCTTCTTTTGAACTCAAAATAATTTTCATACATGTTTTCAACATAATCATTTTTTTCATTTTCAAAATATACATAAATATTGTTATAGGTAACATTTATCTCAAAGTTTGGCTAAGCATAAACAAGAGATTTATTTATCTAAAGTTTGGTTATTATGATGTTTGAATTAAAAGGTTCAATAAATACCAATTTTTTGAGGCTCAATTAATAAACATTTTTTTTTACTTTTTTCTATATGTGTTTATTATTCTCTTTTAGATTCAAAGTCTCTTTGCATTCACATCATTATTCTTATCTTTCTTCTTTAATATGTAACGATTCATAAAAATAGAAGCTTCATGATCAACTTACTTATACCAAAAATCTTATATAAAAATAATAATAGAATCTTGAGCTTTTTAATTTATTTGATCATATCACAATGCTTTGAAAATAAAACTTCTCCTCCATTTGGTCTCTATTTGGGTATAAAAACTATTTTTCCACTTAAATATCTATTATACCAAAAAAATCAAAGTTTTTCTTTAAAAACTCTCATAAAAGTGGAGGTTAATGAATCTAAATTATACAAGTACATATCTCAAACCATTGTTTCAAAAAGTCAATCAATGATTTGAATTTTTTATTATTTTATTTAAAATCAAAAATCAAAATATCTAATTAGTTCATGAGGTTATGTTTTAAACATAATAACTTATTTTATTATAACATGGATATCAATCTCTTAACCAGATTAAAATAAAAATTTATCTTTCAAATTATAGAATGAAGTACCATGTATGATAACCAATCATAATCTTCTTATTTTAATGTAATAAGAAATAATATGCAAGTTACAACTTCGAATTTCACATTCAAAACATTCATGCTAGATTTATAAGTAAGAAAATGTTCTTTAGAAAAAAATTTGTTATTGTTTAAAATTTTATTTAAAATCAAAAATCAAAATCTCTAATTAGTTCATGAGGTTATATTTTAAACATAATAAATTATTTTATTAGAACATGGATATCAATCTCTTAACTAGATTAAAACAAAAATTCATCTTTCAAATTATAGAATGAAGTACCATGTATGATAACCAATCATAATCTTCTTCTTTTAATGTAATAAGAAATAATATGCAAATTACAACTTCGAATTTCACATTCAAAACATTCATGCTAGATTTATAAGTAAGAAAATATTCTTTAAAAAAAAATTGTTATTGTTTTGAAAATTATAAAAAGAAATCAAATGGATCATTTGGGAGATCATGTTGAATATCTAAAAAAAATTATAGATAATTCAACAACTTAATAGATATTTTAAATATTTTTTTTTTTTTAAATTAAATGTCTTTATTTTTTTGGATTTCAATAAGAAATTAAAATAAAGTCACACATTAGATGGAAATTTAGATTGTAAAAATTAACCCTCCTTCCACCAGATACTTATTGATGTAGGATTACGTACCCATTCCGAATAATAAAGAGTATACACCTATTCAATTTAAGATTGGAATAATTAAATTTAAAGCACGAGTTGTAGTTATTGGAATAGAGTTGGTATGTAACTTTATACTATACAAGAAAATATACCTATGCTCACTCAAATAACATTCTAAACTAACCTGAACACGAATATTCACAATGATTCTATCTTATAAACATTGCATATGATAAAAAATATATATCAAAATAAAAAGAAAGGGTAGGACAAAAAATAATATTCAGATTATTGCTTAGTTACTCAATGCTAAATAAAAAAGCACTTAAGATCTATTACAAATACATCAATGTTCACCAAATTCAATGTGCATTCAATTTTGAATAAACATAGCTAAAGACTTTAAAGATCAACTATAAAAATTAGCTATTTTATGAAAAAAATTTAAATAACATAACTTTATAAAATAATTTAATGTATAAAATAGCATAGCATATTCAACCATAACAATTTAATATCAGAGATTAAAGTTTAGCCATAAGAATAATTAAACTAGAAAATATACTTAATATCACCATCTTATTAACAAAGCATATAGATTATAATGATGAAAACTCTAAACGAAGAACATACACATCATCAATTTGAGTGAGAAAGGAGAAAAACCAAAAAATCATAGAACAATACAATAAGTCACAATACAATTTATTTATAATGCAAATAAATAGACCAAAGTTAATAATATATATTTTATATGAAAAATTAATTATAGTTATAATTCTATTTGAATTTAAAAAATAAATAAAAACATATATTAAATTATTCATCTAAATAACATGATTTGTTTACTAAATCAGCTAATATCCACCTTAGAATAACTTTAGTTGGCTTGTTATTTCAACTTTGGATGAGCTTCTATAGTTTTAGATAAGCTTTTCTGACTTTTAATAAACTAATTTAGTTTCTGATAAACATTTATAGCTTTAAATAATATTTGCTGGCTTTAAATAGAATAATTTAGTTTGAAATAAATTTATTTAGATTAAAATTAGGAATTTTAGCTTTAAATAGCATTATCTAGCTTGAAATAAATTTATTTGGCAAAGAATAAAAATTATAAAATGTTCTTGATAAGGTGATTCTATGCAGCCATATCTTTTAAATGACAAATCATTTTCGTGTGAATCTTAAAACATTATGTTACCTTACAATTTTTATTTTCATACAAGTTTTTAGTCTTATCCAACTCAATTTTATCATGTGAATTTCCTCATGAAATGGTGTTGAGCAAGTTTTGAAAACTACAAAAATGACAAAAAGGTGTCAAATATTCCTAATAAAGTGACTTATTTCAGCTATTTCTATTGATTGAAAACTACTTTTATGGTAAATATTGAAAAATTGTGTTCCCCTTAAATTTTTAGACATTCATATAAGTTTTTAGACTTATCCAAATTGATGTGATGGTGTGAATTTCTTCACAACATGACATTGATGACCAATTTTGAAAACTAAGAAAATAACAAAAAATGGCTAAGTATGAAAAATGTTGAATCTTTCTAATATGTTTATTTTTTACAACCATATATTTTAATTAACAACTCCTTTTATTTATCACTAAGGGGACTCAAAGCACCCTCTTAGAGGGGAAACTACTTAATTTCCAATGAGTTTACGACCTTTATCCTTTTGCATGGTATTCTATGTTCTAGTTTGGGTTTTAGATTGGTTGGTCTTTTGGGGGTTTGTGAGTCTTTCTCTATTGGGAATTGAGTGATATTCATCTCTTGATGTTGTTTATCCTTCTATCAAGTATTTTCTAGTTTCTTCCTCTTTTATCCTTGCCTTTGATCCAATGAGTCACTTTTTTAGCCGGGCCTTCTTTGTTTTTGAATTTTTTGGTGGTCAGTACATCGTTATGACCATTTTTTTTTTATTACATTTATTGCATGCAATTTTGTTTAGGTGTACAACAATGATCCTCTTTAAGCAAAATTGATTTGATAATTCTTTTCACTAGATTTCCCTTTTCTTGTCATGATTTGACTGTCACATGGCAGACTTGTTGCCATCTTGTCTTTCCATGTGGAATCTTGACATAGCACCCCCCTTTATGGCTTGGTGCCCTTTTCCTATTAATCATTGCCTTATTTTCTTGAGTTATCATTCCTTGAGGTGTCCTTGATGTTCATTTAATACATTTGTTCCAATTTTGCTCAAGTGTCATCCATAAGCTCCATTTTCTTTATTATGCTCTTTCTACTTTGTGGATGTTGTCAAAGTAATTATTTTTGCATCTAAATCTTCCATGGCTTTGCATGAGTATTCTTTGGGGACCAAGAGAGGAAAAGATGTAGGATTTGAGTAGAATTCCTAAGAGGGGGATAAAATTAAACTAGGGATGGGAAAGATTGAGCCTCAGTCTTGTTCTAAAATCAAAAATAATAATTTATTTGTATGGGAAATCCTTGAAAAAGGAGGCCTTAGGTAGTTTATGTTTAAAATTGATGAACACAACCCCATTTTGTCAAGACATTTCAGTGTTGCTTTGAAAGAAAGGTTGGTTATCATAAGGGGCATGAAAATGGATATCTCAGAGGAATACGTTGCAGAGTTTACAGGGCTAATTTTCCATGGTCTCAAATATTACAAGGATAAAAGCATGAAGGACGAGTGGGTTTCAAAAAAAAATGACTCTTCTAAAAAATATAAAGAGGTGACTATAATTTTTAGGTGCATCAACCTCCTAGAGTTATGATCATAGGTGTGTAAGCAGGTCATGATGTACTTAACCCTAGATTCTAGATTTAGCATTGTTCACTCAGATTCTAGATTTAGCATTGTTCACTCAGATCACTTCATGATTCTTAACCACTTTAGGTATATTTAAAAAATTATCTTCCCCTTTTTTTTATTGCTCTCGTTGGAAGATTCAACAATGGTTTTTCAATGAAATAACAATGTTTTCATAGCTCACCAACCTCTCATCCTATTTTTGTTTAAGAGTGCCTCTTTGAAGAGGAACAAGGAGGTGTATTTGACCCCTAGATCTTGCTCAGCCTCAAATAAAGGGGAGAAAAATTTAAGGAGTGAGTGGTTGAATATTGATGTTGTTGGCACGAAAAAGGGGATGATATGTGAACCAAGGAAGAAATTGGTCCTAGACTCAAGGGAGTTAGAGGCATTGGTTAAAGACTTGGTTGAGACCTCTATGGAGGGTGATACATTGGTAATTCCATTATTTATAGGTTCCTCAGAGGTCCCTAATCTGAGGGATACTGGTTTGATTGAGATTAGCTCACCAAATGATACGGTGTGCTCTTTGGAATTAAGTCTAAAGAATAAGGCCCTAGAGCTTAGGGAGCTGAGGAAAGAACTTAAGGACATCTATTAGGTCATTTTTTCCAAGGTTAGTTCGGTGGCCAAGGATGGCCTTATTTCTAAAATTGGCACCCCACAAAATAAGTTATTGGGTGACCCTAGGAATCCTCAGGTTTTGGGTGCTTCTAGGCGATGGACTAGAATTGTTGTTACTCCTTCATTGACCCCCAAAATCACTTCCTCTACTTCTTCTAATGGAGGACTAAAGTATGTTGGTAAAGAAGGACCTAGCTCTAGGACCCATGGTAAAGCCAGGAAGAGCCCCCTTTAGGTATTTGATGTCTTCCCTTTTAGATCCTAACTTTTTAGTTAGTTGGTTTTTTGGTTTTGATTGGCCTGTTTAGTTGCTTCTCATCTCTTGTTTGACTTCTTTATTTTATTGTGTCATGAGATTCCTTCTATATTTGGGTAATTTATGCCCATAGTTTTTTTTTTTTTTATGTTTTCTCTTAGAGACCTGGGCCTCCTATTGTGTTTCAGACTAGATTCTATACCAAATCAAGGTGGGTTTATTTTAATTCAAACAATTCTTTTTACTTAAAATATTGAACCATTTTATTTTATTTACATTTTTACACTTTTATGAATGCTTTTAGCCTAATCTAAAATACTTTGTTGACTCAAACATTGCCTCAAAAAGTGTTGATTAGTCACTTCTATAAAACTGCACTACATACATAATTTCTCTAGAACACCAAGTCTATCAATTTATTCCACTCTGAACATGATTTTGGTATACTTAACATTCCTGTGAAGCTAAAAAAAAAAGACATTAGATTTTATTCTAAACTTCAATCTCTCTCTCTTTCTTACACACACATAGGAGTACAAAAAAGTTTGAGGGTCTCTCACCATTCTCATTAATATCATATAATTTTATATAAAATATCACTCCTTGGATCATTACATGAGAACAATTGGTAGTTGGATTGAAAAAAAGGACAAATACCTTCAATCAAAGATAATTGTAGAATAAATAGATACTACAAAAGAGAAATCACTCTTAGAAGAGCACATATACATAAATAAAATCATCTTTTTAGTTTTCTTAAAATTTTAAAAATTTACTGAGCATTCCATATCTTTCACAACAACAAAAGAATAAAAAGTGAAAACCTCCAAATTCTTTTTTTTTTAAATTGTTCTTCCAAAAATGTGATTAGACTCATTTATCAATAGAGCAATTACAACTATAATCAAAGATAAGATTTTAAGAAAAAAAGGTACTTGAGAGGATTAATTTCTCTAA
This sequence comes from Torreya grandis, assembly GCA_037957365.1. NCBI lineage: Eukaryota > Viridiplantae > Streptophyta > Pinopsida > Cupressales > Taxaceae > Torreya > Torreya grandis. Next base: position 3,926,014 of record JARHVA010000788.1, read on the forward strand.
AACTTATACAACCAATTGATGCATGAAACAAGTGATGGAATATGTGTGGATTTCTCCTCATACTTTTGTGGTTATAAAAGTATGTCACCGTCATATTTACATTAAACTACAAAATTTCATGGTCCTAAGGTTTTGTTTACATCTTTGGCATGTTGAAACATAATAAATGGTAATTTGGTGGGAAAACACTCTTAAATATTTAATAACTTATATTTTTAGTTTAAGTTTCATAAAATAATTATATTTTATAAACAATAAATGATAAAACCAAAGAAATGAAATAGACTTAAACATAATCATGGAACATATTAACACTTTCAATTTTTAATATTGTGTGATTCTTTGAAGATTATAATCATGTTTATAAAATTTTCAATAAAAATAAAATATAAATATTATGTCTCCTAATATTATATTTAATTTAGTCAGTTTTTTTAACCACAAGTTAATAAGAAGCAAGGAATTGCTCTCTTACAAGTGAAGCATCCATAGCACTAATATAGATAAATTTGATTCCACTTTATGTATTTATATAGTGTCATTTATGTGTCCAAAGCTTTGGTAGAGTTTACTTGAATTTCTTTTATTTCATTTATGAGTGTTTTTTATTTGCAGTGTTTTTTTAGGAGAGGGGTTGGGAACCACCATTAGTTAGGTATATAAGGATTAAAATTTGATTTTACATCAAATATTTTAGACATATTTTTTTATTTTTCAATATTTATTATCTCATAAATAAGTTTTGAGTGTGTAAATGTATAATTGATCTTTTAATACGATAAATATCAATAAAATTTATGTAAAAATATCAAAATAACTTTCAACAAATTAATAAGAATATTCCATTCAAACCAAATCTAAATTCATTTATGATACATATATTAATTCCAAACTTCAAAACCTCATAAATAACTCTTAAATATCCATAAATATAAACAATTATCAATTATAAAAAATAATATGAAATGAATAATTAATTATAATAACTATTATAATTCAATACACCCCATTTCTTAACTAAAATTATAAACCTTCTTACATCCTTAAAAAATTCCCAAATTCCTTTTTACGAGATTATTCTAAAACCCTGAACTAAAATAAAATCCTTATAAACAGTCACTTTAATATCTATATTCAAACATACATAAGTACCTTTCATTTAAATTGTCAGCCCTTTACCAATTATTTGGCCACATCTTAATTTTCCTTACAATATTTATATATAGGCATAGGGCTTTAAGGTCCCCACAACCAATGTATTTTATAATCCTTCCTTCTAACCACTCATTAACCCAATGATCGCTATACCTTAATGTTTATACTTGAGACTTAACGTTATTTAAATGCCGAAAATTCCACACATATTCCACACATAGTATATTTCGCAACCTCTATCCACTTAGATCATGGTAACATGTTCCTCAGGTTATTTATATACTTAGATCCCACGGAGTCAAACTATAATTGACTTGCGATCTCATTCTACAAATACTTAATCCAAACCCAGCCCGTGGTCCATGACCAATCAGGCCAAATTATCTTCTTTTTCTGCTCATGTATTTTATTAATAATGTGAATTAATTGTGTTTTATATTTTTATGTGTAGCTACTAATTACTTTAATTTTGATAACACTTATACTACAAGCAAATCATCGCATGCCATATGTCGCGTTATAATTAAACATGCACTTTACAAGAAAGTGAGTACTTTTGATGATAACATCACCTAATGAGTTTAGATTGCAATTTTTAAATAGGAAGCATAAATATTAAATTATCCACAATTTTATGAAAGATGGTATCTATTTTAGATAAAGATCATAGAAACATCGAAGGCATTGAATTCATCAAACTCTACATGAGGTTTTAAAAAGACATAGTGGAATTTTATATGAACAAAAGTGATCATAATTTGCGTAAATTTAAATAAAAATAATTTAGAATTTTTAAAATTAGAAAAAACTAAGTTTAAGTGGAGATTTTGTTTCAAGGGAAATTTTTTTGTATTATAATTTAAAATTAAAGCTAACTTTAATTTTATTTTGGGAGATTTATAAGATTTAGATTTATTTTATTTTAAAGTGATCGCATATTAATTTTAAAGTGAAAAAAGTGAATACCAAACTTTTATAAATATTTTATGTTAAAAAATATTAATTCATAAGGTCTTAGGAGTCTCAACAAGTGATTAAATCTACTCGAATATTTTGTGAGTTTTCGTCATTTTCAGCTTTCTCAAACCTTCAAATTTAAGTTGTTGTATTAAATAAAATCTAAATGATCACATTATGAGATCAATTTTATTATTATGATTAAGTTAGATTTATAAGATTATAATATTCTTACCATTTTAATTAGCTAATTTGTGATCTTTTGTTGTATGTGTTGTGGCTATTTTATATAGTAAAATTTGATCTTTATAAAGTTGTTACAGATAAATGTGTGATTTTGAGACTTTGTGATCTATTTATATTACAAAGATATGTTGTTTAGATTCACTCATATTTATTATCCTTATAATCTCACATCATGTTCATATTTTAGTGCATGACTATATTTTATGAATGTTTTTTTTTATTTGCAATAGATCTCAAAAAGTGTTACTTGAGTGAATTAACTACTCAGTTGAAATATAAAACCTTATTCTCTACCCTACCCTTCTTTTATTTTGTACTTATTAATGATATATAATCATTGTAACATAACATCATTATAAATACACATATTTGTGTGTTGTTTTGATACTTAGAAAAACTTTCTTTGATGAGTTGTAGGTCACATGCCACTATCTCATTAGGGCTACATAAGTGAGTTGCTTTGGACTAAATTATTAAGAGACATAAAACAATAGGGCATAAACCCACATTCTATTGTGTGAGTCACAAAAATACATGAACATATATCTGATGCTCAAATGAGCCCCCTTCTAATCAATTCCACTCAACATTTGATCTCATTTTAACTTCCATCAAATATGTTAAAAATATGTAAAATTAAAATATCATAAATTAAATTAATAATAAAAGAGATAAAAGCAAGTCCTGGCTTGCAAAGACAACCATAAACATTCCTCGTGTTCAACATGAGATTTAAAATAAATATGTATATGTGTGTGTGTGTACACACACACACACACACACATATCCAAATTTGAAAATGATAGAATGGTTGAGAAACATGTCCACAATTTAAAAATTCTCTAAGAGTATGGAATATTTAGTATGAGGATTTAGCTTGTAGTTTCTTTCCTTTCACACTAGATAGTATTGAATGTGACTAGTTTATGTAGCCAATCAAATTTAGTCATGAATACTTGATAATATTAATTTTCAACAGACTTCTACTTTATTTGAATTCAAAACTTAATCTAGACATATATCTCCACCTCACTCTATCCTAAGTACTTATACAGACCTATACCTTTCTAAGTTTATATCTTATCCCTATAAAAATATTTTTAATCGCTAAAAATTCCTCTAAGCATTTGTATGGACATCCCATATCCTAAATTTCACATGTTACCCTTTGTGATAAAATTGACCACTATGGGTCAATAGTGGCAGTCGGTCTTGACCCCTATGGATCAATCATATCATTCACATTAGAAATGACTACTTTTAAAATTTAGACCCTCCTTTAAAGATTAGTTTATATTTTTAGGATATGTAGTATGAGGTTTTCTCATTTTGGATTGTTATAAAGGCACATCCATGTCACTTATTCTACCACTTGAAAATTTCAATATTGAGGCACATTTACACTATTGCACACTGAGTAGAGCTTTCATATTCTTCCCAAATCTATTTTTAATACTTTGAAACAATGACTAGCCATGTCAAGAGCCTATTATATCAACTATTCAAGTCATATCTATATGCATACATGTATAAAAATGATCACAATCACACAAAGAACTTTAAAAAGGATAATTATGTGGGCTTAATATATCTCTTCAGAGTACTGGATATGTAGGAAATGATCAATCATCACAATGGTGATTGAGATCAATTCAGTCCATTACACTTACCCTTTTATCTTTGTAGGTTTTCAGCTATTGTAAGCCCTATCAGGATTTTAAATTTGAAGAAGTCATTAGTCAGTCATCTACATGCACTAAAAGGTCAAATTTCCACACATACATGTGTTTTTAGTAGGCACATGTGACTTCACCTTAATTTATCTAATTTTACACAAAAGAAAAAAATAATCTATAGAGGATAATAATGGTAGTCAATCATACCCTCTACTATTTTATCTTGATTTTGATCAATTATAATTACAGTTCCTATAAATATACATGATTAGTATGATTTGATTAGTTCTAGTCGTATGTCACTCATAATAATCTACATACAGATAGAAAACAACTAAGTCTCGTAAGTCTTTTTGTGTTTTATATAGTTATTTTTATTTCATTCATATGTGTTTTATCTATTTCTATTATTTTACTTTTATTTTGATAGTTAAAAATAATTTATAATGTTTTTTATATTTCTATTCATTTTATCTTAATTAGAGTTATTTACCAAGTTAATTCTAAATTTTGATAAAATATATTGGTGAACCCACATATTTTATTCGATCATTTTTTCAAAAATTTTGTCTTAAGGTTTATATAAATTTCTAACCACCCAACACTTAGATAACTTTCTTTTGACCTTTGATCTAATATTTAACATTAAAATAATTTATTATGGACTTTAGATTTAATAACTAACACTGAAAGCTCTTTATTGTGAATTTGGATATAATATCTAGCACTAAAAACACTTTCTTTAAACCTTAGATTTTAAAAGAATTTACTAATATCTATATAAAAAAAATCCTTTCTAGAATCTAAATTGAATATTTTTGTTGCTTAATTTTCAATTTACAAATAATATATGGTTATATTGTATGAACATTTTTTTATTGAAGCTTTATTAGTTTTTGTTATATGTTGTTTTCACTTAATAAGGAATATCATTAATACTCATGCAATAAAATAAATAAAATCATATGTTAATACACCCACACCATTAATGAAAAAAAATTACATTCAAGTATAACATGGGAACAAGATAAATCACACATCCATAATGCTACAATGCTTACTATACACCTTCTTTATGAGCTTATTATGACTATAGTTATTTTTGACAAATCCTATTAGTTTGGCTTTATGTGATAACACAGTGGATAAAAACGTAGCGGTAAAAAATATAGTGGTAAAAATGTAGTATGACAAAAATGTCACAAGGATAAAACATAGCGAGGAAAAATGTTGCAGTATTGGTAATATCGTAAAAATATTACGAAGAGCATAATTGAGACATTTTAATGATTATCACATTGTTTATTTGTCATTTAGTTCATTTTGGTGATAGTAGTTAACATTTCATGGTGGAGAAGTAATGCATCAAATTTACAAGCAAAATAATAGAGGAAAATGTGATTTCATGAGTTTGAACCTTTAGTTGAAAGTTATGTCATCTTCGTGACATTACCAATACCACTACATTTTTTCCTCACTACATTTTGTCCTCGTGATATTTTGTCATACTATGTTTTTATCATACTACATTTTTATTGTTACGTTATTTACTACTACATTTTTGTCCACTACTTTTTTGTAGGATGCCATTAGTTTGATTATGCTAAGAACAATAAAATTAAGTCGATTGATGTGAAATAATTTGGTGAATCCATTGATTCCCACCTAGATGAAATTGAATATTTGTTATTTTTATTTAAATAGAAATAAAATAAACATGCTCATGCTATCATACTTGGAGAAAAAAATCCATTGTTAATATTAATCAACCTCTTGTAAACCCTACCATGTGTTGATATTACAACTATCGATACTAGTATCACATATACACTATTGGGTTTGGGGGAAACATAAGGATTCTAATAGATATCTATCCAAATTCATAACCAAATGAATTATTTGTACCTTTGATAGCTATGATACTGTATCACTTATCTTGCTTACTACATAATCTCTTGTGAAAATTATTTTAGTTTTGTATGCTAAGGTGTTAAAGTTATAACAAGGTATACCAAAAGTTATCCAATCAATGGATTCAAAAGTATTACTTAATAATCAGTTAGCACTTGATATTAAAATGTATCATTTACCTATACTATTTTTAACTCCTAATATTACATTATATCAAGGTAGAGGAGATCAAAAACAAAATCTTCGATCTTTTCATGTGGTATGTTTGGATAATGCTTTCAATAAAAAGTTTCTAAGTGGTTGAGTATGATGCCAATTTTGGCACTTGATTCTTAGTGTTATAATTATTTTTATTAGTAATTTATTATTATATGATGGTTTTATTTATGTTCTAAATTATTATTTGTATTTTGAACACATTTATGCAACTTCTTAAAAAATAATTATAAGTGTCAATTAGAGTCCAGTTCACTAAATGTGTACTTAACTAAGCTAAAATCATTATCCATTCATCCCCAAAAGGTTAGACACATTTTATAAGTCTTATTTAACTAAATTTAATATTATTTTAGTCAATCTTTAATTGTATAAGGATTTGGAAAGCCTAGTTTGTCTAGTGTGCATGTGAGTGTACATGTTTTGCTTATCTATTAGAGAGACATCTTTCATGATAGCCATATTTTATCAGTAATTTAAAATTGATGTATTGAGTTTATTTTTATTTATTTTAAGTTTATTTAGGATTTATTTTTATGATTTCACTTGTCATGCTTTGTCATGCAAATTCTCTGTAATTGACTAGATTTAGCCTAGTTTGTTAATAAAGATGGTGCAAAAATGTGGTTCCATAAATTATTTTGAAAATATTTTTTACTTATTTTTATTCTTGAATTTTAATTTTTTTTTCACATATGAAAACAAAAAATCTTTATAATCTCAATATGAAGGTATTCAATACATATTTTGACATCAAGCATACTTACAATAATACTAGATTAGTAACTAGTAATTCTAGAAAAGATTAGATGATCACTAGATTCATTTGGAGATTAATTTAGAGCTGATTTTTACTCTATCCATATTCAAAACCTTAATTTTTTATTATATCTTCATTCAATAAAGGTTCAGAAGGGTTTTAATTTATTATTAGGAGAAGCCTAGCTTATGTGAATTCTTCTTCTATGAATATTCTAATTTTTAAAGGTAACAAATTTAAATATTGGAGAGATCAGTTGAAGATAATACTTATATGAAAGAGATTTTGAGATAATTTTATCCTTGGATAAACACCACCTATAGGAATAATTTGTCTCAAGATCAGAATAAAATAAAAAGGGGAAAAAGAAAGGTTTGATGAAAAGCTTTCTTCTATATTTATATTTTCATAGACACAAACATCTATCCAAGAATTATTGGAATTAAAAATTCCCATGAGACATGGAATACCTTAGAAACTTCTTATCAAGGATCTATTAAGGTAAGATAATAAAAAAAATCAAACTCTTAAAATTAAGTTTTAAAATGTCTAATAATGAAGGAGTTGGACAATTTTTGATAAGGATAAATGACATAGTGTGTAGAATGAGGGTTTATGGAGAAACCATATAAGATAGGGTCATAATAAGAAAAAATTAGACCTTAGACTCAAACATATATATATATATATTGCTACATCTTGATATTTTACTAAGCAAACTTACATGATTATCTGTGGATTTTATATAATTGGTAATTTGATTTAATTATATTTTAATTAAGTTATGAGTTATATGTTATTATGAGACAATTAAATAATGATTTGATTTCATAATGACATTGCTATGAGTTAACTATATGGTATATTATTTACATTGTGATCTTGTTGACTTGTTATTCAAAAGTATTTTATGATATACATGTCATGGTGTTATAGACTAACTACTTGCTTATTGTGAGTTGGATGTAGGAAAGATTCATCCCTCAGATCATGATGGAGGGAGAGTATCACCGGAGAGGGTGACATAGATGGAGTTGATGGAGGATGATAGAGGAACAGTTAGAACCCTACACACACCAAATTAGACAATATATATTATATGCATTGCTTGAATGGTTAGAGTTAGTGCATTTTGAAAGTTGATTGTATTTAGATAAATGTTATTGCATACTAGTTATGTGTTAGTTCGGATTCATGTCTAGATGGAATTAATTTTTTGTGATTTCATTAAGGATATTAAACGTAGATTTAGTGTAGAATGCTACCAAGTACTTTTGTCATGATTGTTAATATTACGATAACTTAAATATATGGGAACAAGTATCAGGTTACTACTTTATGTAGACTAACCCCATGTATCTAAAATGTTAACCATTTATCCTTATGATATTCAGGAATATCATTATTTGGCTTTAACACCTTAATATAGATAGCTAACACTATAAATAAATAACAACTTAATATAAATAGTTACCATTATCATAATCATATTATAAATTATTAATTCTATTATAATTAGCATATATATATATATATATATATAAATCCTCATAAAGGAAAATAAAACAAAGAAAATAAATAAAATAAAGGTAATGTATTATTTATAAAATAAAACAAAGAAAAACACAAAGAAAGTCATTTAATAAAAAAAATAGAGCAAACATTTGGATGAAACATAAAAGACAAGGGGAAACTTTAAAGAAAGTGCCACATCCTTAGAAATAAAAGATAAGAAGGGAGGAGTGCAAAGAGGAGATACACGAAGTGGAGGCGAAAAGGAGAAAAGAAGGAAGATAAGGAAACACAATGGAATGGTCAACAGTGCATATTATCAAGTAGGCAATGTAATTACTTTATGTGTATTCATGTTGAATATTACATCAATATAGTAACATTATAGTAAATTGGTAATATTCATCTATTTTAACTAAATATAATCCATTAGTTGTAATAGTGAATACATCTATAGTGGTATGTTACAAAGAATAGTATTATAGTAACATATTATAGATCTGTTATAATGAATAATATTATAGTAATATGTTATAGTGACTTACAGTTATGAACGATGACTTAAGAGAAGGAAATAAATTATAATTTGGTATCACAATATCTTGTTATTTATTACGATCATAATATAATAATATCGAGTTGTATAGGACTATGATGTGATCTAATTTCTCTTTTATTATAGGGAATATACAATGATATATTTATTACTCTATTGTACTTATATTATTATGCAATGATTTATATGTTATCTATATATTATAAAATCATTGTTAAAATATTACCTAGGTTACCTTATAATTTCTAACATAGCAAACTGCATCTAAGTATTCAACAAATCAAATGGGTGTATCTGGTTTTAAGGAGTGTTGCAAGGGTATTAAGGCAGCGACCCTTACTTATGATTAAATAACATACAATGGTTTATATTATAACTTAAAAAGAATCATAATATTATGTTTATATATATATATATATATATATATATATATATATATATATATATATATATATATATATATATATATATATATATATATATATATATATATAATCAAGCATGAACAATCTACAAAGATACATGAACCATTTATTATTGGTCAATATGGTTACTCGGATATCCCTTGAATGGTTAATATTATGGTTATGTGTAATATAACAGTATGATTATGTTTAATAATATGTGTAATAAGAAAAGATAATATAATGAAAGACATATTATGAATTGTTATAAATCATGTATTATTCCTTATACCATCATCAAGATGACATAAATAGTGATATATAGTGAACTAAATTAACATTTTGTTTGCCTACTGTAGACATCAAAAATCCACACACTATGATTCCAAGTGTCGAAATACCCCTTGACATAAATAGTGATATATAGTGAACTGAATTAACATTTTTTTTGCCTACTATAGACATCAAAAATCCACAAACTATGATTCCAAGTGTCGAAATACCCCTTGACAGCCTTAGACCCCCCTTGGGACCAATATGACCCCTTGACCCCTAGCTGAACCTAACCCATAGTCAGTTTGAATAAACTATCTTAACCCTAGATTTTGCCTATTTTGACCTTTCACCCTCAATAATCAATGATCAGGTTGACCACCGATAGTCACCTTGACTGTCGATGGTCAAGGTGCACCTCCTTAACCACCAACATGAAAACTTGCTTTTTTAAAAATAACTTGTCCTCATCCACGTGCACGCCATTACATGACAAGTTATAATTAAGAAGCCTAGTTCATGTTTTGTTGCAACTCTCTTATCTTTCTTATAAGAAGAGAAGAATAAAGAGGTGAAAATAATTTACAACTGTTATCAAGAGCTTATGTATCCAAAATTCTCCTTTTTTTTAGGTTAGTCATCATCAACAATCTAACAAACCAAATACTACATTAGAGAGTTAGCTTGTCATCGTAGCTCTACCAAAGTGCCAAGCACCTTTACTCTACCAGAATCATGTCAAACTCCACCAATGAGTAAACCACCTCAATCAATCACCCAACCCACCTTCTACAAGATACGTGCTTGATTTTTAGTATTTAATTACTTTATTTGCTTTTCACACTTAGTCTAGTACCTACCCAACTCCCAAAATCTCACTTTGAGATCTTGTTAATCAGCTTGTTATCAATCCATATCTATACATAGTAACCATCAACCATTGACTCAACCACTAATATTCTATCTAACCACCAATGGTCACCTTAATCATTGATGGTCACCTTAACCATTGATGGTCAACTCAAACATTGATGGTCACTGTGGTGATAAAAAATAGCAAGTTGTTTTCACCTACCTACTCCCAACCAAACCTAATTTTTTGTGTTCTTGTCTATTCATAAACCCCCTTCTATTTTTTTGAAGCATACCCCAACCACCTAACACTAGTGTTAATTAGCTTGATTTCTATTTTAAATTATTTTTAATCTATTTCTTAGCAAGCATTTTTGTGTTCAACTTTGGTACCTTTTGATTATTGATGCAAGTACTTTCTATTTTGTTTTATAAACTTAATTGTTTAAAATGTGTAGATTGATAGCACCCAAGGAAGCTATTGCTTCTAAGATGTAGGTATCACTAGAAAACCCACTCAATTATCTATTTATCTATCAAATAAGTTTGTTGTAGTGCTTTATTATCTACAAGTCATCCTCCCAAACCAAAGAGGAGCTCTTCACAATCTTCTAATTAAATGTGTGCATAACCAAATAGGTTTTTCAACCATACCCGTACTTAGTTTCTTATTTTCCCTTTTTTTTAAATAATAAGCAAAAATTTATTAAAATATTCTAGCACGCCCAGTGGGACCCTTGTGTCTTTACTTGGGTTCTTGTTTGCTTACATCCTCTCTCTATTCTATGCTCATTAACAAAATCAAAAGTTTCTTTTGGGCTTAAAATTAAGTGCATACATTGGCTACTTGAAAGTTTAGTTCATATAACTTAACTTAAAAGCAAACTAATCTATCATAGCTTCACTCTTTGTTTTACACACTCAACCAAACCACTTTCACCAATTAAACATCAATCAAACTTGAGACAAGGCCCAACCAGGATTTCATCACCTAGTAGTAATCTTACCCCTTCTCGACAATCTCACTTGGAGGTCATTACCAAGGTGTGAACCAACTCAGCTCTCTAGTTGAGTATAATCTATGGATATCAATATATATTGACTAATTACCTGACACCCTTATTGTTGTGGTGTGTGAAGTGAGGGGGTAGGCCCCACTATCAAGCCACATTGATTCTAATACATATTATTTTTTATCACCTAAACACAACTTAAAACCAACCTTAGACTTCCTCTCTAGTACCTTCTCTATAAACCAAATTCAGTCACACAACTTCTTAAGGCATAAGCCAAAAGTGAGATTAATTAAAACTCTAGGGCTTAACGTATCTTTTAGAGTGTGATTTGATTTCTTTGATCATTTTCTTATCTTTTCTTTGTTTGAGTAGTGAGGTTTTTGTGATTTATATCCCCCTATCTCATATGGTTCTCACTCGCCAGCAATGAAAAGACATTGTAGAGCAAAACCCATCACCAATCCAACCTACCTCTTATAACTCTTCATCTATAGACTAAATTTTTGAAACAACAAACTTTACTCACCCCTATGGAAGTCCTAATTTCCCTCAAGAGGTTCCTTAAGGAGATGTGGATTTTGCCACTTTCCTAGATAACAATCTCATAGCCTTTCAATATTATCTTACAACCATGTCTTACCATATCCTAGATTCAGATCCACCCATAAACCTGCCTTATGACATGCCTCTCCACCTCATAGGGAGTACCTCTATTACCACATTTACTATCCAACCTTTGACTACCCAAGCTTCCTCATCAACCAATAACCTATTTGAGACTACCATAGAAAAATAACCAACCTAAACTATCATTGCCCTTATACCTTTCACTCCTACCAACCACTACTCCAAAATGGGAGTGCCTACCTCTAGCACTACAAATCTTCCTTTAGCTACCCTAATCCATCAACCACTACTCCACTTCAAATCCTTATGGTGTCCATACCCTATACCTTTCCACCAATCAGTGCAAGGGTCACCACCCTTCCATTGGTCACCAACCCAACTATCGCTTCCATTCAATAAGCACCCCTTGCACTAAACTTAGGATACATCCCTAACCTACAAGGGCATGTACCCCTACCCACTACCCAAACACCTACATCTACATACCATTATGTATCCTCTACCCAGCCATTGACATACACTTACCAATATGTGGCAACCTCCCAACCCTCTACCCACTATCAATATGTCTCCCAACCATTACAATAGTATGCATCTTATAACCTTCTAGGTGCATAGTCCTAAGTGGACCTAATGAAGATGCTTATGGAAAATATAACCACATTAGATTCATCCATTTTAAATTCTCATAACATCTTGTCATATGGCCAAATCTATAATGAGCCCATCCATCCATTCATACCTATCAGGCCATATCCTCCCCAATGGGAACTTCCCAAGTTCTCTAAATTTCAAAGTAAGGAGGATCCCCAACATCATCTTAAGGCATTCAATAATTACTATTACCTCATCACTTATGATTATTCCCTTCTTCTCCACACTTTCTCCATGTCTCTAGTCAGTATGGAATTTGATTGGTATAGTGTCATACCCAAGCACTCCCTTTTCTCCTTTACCCAACTGGCTCAAACCTTCTTGGTCTAATTTTTGATCAATATCTCCAAGAAATTTTATATCATCGACCTTTACTCTATCTAAAAGTTTGAGGATGTATCCACTGCCTATTTTTTAGTTCGTCAGAGGAGCCTAATCAACCAACTTTTCTTCTCCCTACCTCAACCTAAACTCATAGATATCTTTTCTCGAGCATGTGCTAAGCATATCTCCTCTACACTTCATGTTCAAAGCTTCTAGACCTTTAATGAAGCTTTTACCATGGTATGTAAGTTAAATAACTGAGCCATTGATGAAGAAAAGCTAAATCTCGAAAATAAGAACTCAACCTATAAAACCAATGAGGCCTCTTCTTCCAAGTCAAACAACCAGTCCAATACAAATACCAAGAGTAAGGGAACCACAAATGTGGTTATCCTTAAAATCGCTCCTCCACCTTTTGTCAACCAATAAAATTCCTCTAGTTCCTCAAATCAAAACATGAGGAACCAAAAATGGAACAACCAAAAGTAATTCACTCCACTTGGAGAATCCTATGCTTCCATCTTGGAGAAGTTATTAAAAGCCATCATTTAACTTCCTCCTATCAAACTTCCTTAGCAGTTTAATGCCTCTCATCCTGTACCTAGTTGGCTCAATGAGAATGATCTATTTGTCTTTCATCAAGTAATAGGACATGACATTATTAGGTTCAACACCTTCAAGAGCTTTGTATAATCCCTCATTAACAAGGGGGAGATCACATTAGACAACCCCAATGCACCATCAAACCAAGCCCTTGACATATTCAGGTAACCTTTTCCAAACCATGCTCCTACCAAGAATAAGAGCAATAACATCAAGTGCTCTCATGATACCCATATAGTTAACATGGTCCTCAATGCACTCATTACCAAACCACCTAGTACCCAATCTTTTATTCCTCTACCATCTATTGAGATAGTGGACTTACCTTCCATTCCTTTTGACACTCAAACTGAGGAAGTACCATCCTCTCTCCATCCACTTATTGAGGTTATGGAGCCACTAGACTCCCTTTCAACTAACATCTCAGAATGACCAACCATCTCCGCCTCACCTTCACCTTTAACTATTAAATAACCCACCCCTCTTTTAGAGATCATTATTGAGGAAGAAATCTCCATGTCTACTCCTCCCATAGAGGAACCACCTATCTCAACCTTGCATCCTTTTATTGAGGAAGAGGATTAGGTTCCCATCCCTGTGTCTCCACCTAGGGGCTTATATTGTAGGTCCTTTATTCAGGGAATCAAACCAACCTATAAACCATTCTCTAGACTAGTGTAAAAATTAGAATTTATCTCCAACCCTAACACAGATCGAGCCACATTTTGAAAATAATTAGGGCTACCTTATATCACCAAGAAATAACCTCCAACCATACCTTTAGTAAACCAATCCACCACTTCAAATATCCTAACTCCTACCCTAACAACCAAACCAATAACAACTTCTACCATTCCCACAATCCCTCAGCCATCCAAGGCACCTAAACCCCAAGTGACCAAATCACCTTCTCAAATCAAATTGACCAAACTGATCAAAAACTTTGGCACCTTCCCTATACCAATCCTTAGTCATCCATCTATGAAGGTGGATCTTGCTTCACCGAAACCAACAACCAAATGACAAACCAAAGCAACCAAAACCACCTAAAGGCTCGAAGGCCCAAATTTTACCTCCCTCAACCTTACCTTCCATTTTGGGACCTCATCCCTCTACCTTGAGTAGGAATCCCCTTATCTCTACCAAAACCCCACCACCTCTTTTGGTCACATCTTCATAATTACTTTTTGATGCACCTCTCTTCATCATAACAAAAATACCTAAGCTACCTACTTTGTGATCCTCCACCTCTAACTCATCAGCCTCCTTACCTAAACCAAAACCATTAATTAATCACACCACCCTACCCAAAACACCTACCATCAAACCTATTCCCAAATGGCCTTCTACCTCAACCATCAAAGTAAAAGCCACCACACCTCTACCATCTTTAGCCGAGTTCTACTCGACTATTTTCCATAGGTTATTACAAACATCTTGCTTAGACTTACCTCCCATAAAAAACTTTGACCCTCTTGCTTTAAACCCATCTGGTACAATGACCACCAAGTGTGTTCTTATCATAGGACACCTAGCCATGATATATAGAACTACAAATCTCTCCAAACCATTATCCACTGGATCTATGAAAATGATGATCTATTAATAGATGAACCTCTTATAGGCCCCATACCAATCCAAATAACAACCATACCTACCCAACACTTGCCTACTCCACTCTCACCTAAGAGTGAAGACAAGTTTAACCAATCTCCTACCCCAACCTCTCCTTCTATCCATACCATCAATGTGGTCATGATATCACAAAAAGGGATAAATGGAAGGCTAAGGTGTTTATCCCATAGACGTATCCATCTTCAAACTCCCAACCAACCCACACCTAACCATATCTATCTTTGACCAAACCCAAGGTATCCATTTTAGGTGCGTCTCACCCTAACCCCTCAAAATCCATCAAGAGAGTTATCCTCAAGCAACTTCACTAGACCTTAGTGAAGATGAGCTTGTATGAGTCGATCTCTATGTTTCCACATCACCACCAAGCACTAATAGAGGATTTTCAATCCATTGAGGTCCAACCCAAAGACCCCCAACCTCTAGTAGCCTTGTTGGTGCCCTTCAAATTTATAACCTCATTACCTTCAAGGATTCAAAAATACCTTCCATCCATCCCAAAGAGCCAAATCCCCCCCTCTTTATCACTACCTACATCAACCAAACCCACATCAAATAGGTCATGATTGATGGGGGAGCTATCATTAACACCATCTCCTCCCATGCCTACAACCAACTCAACTTATTGAATAATGTCATGTCTGAGACCTTAGTCATCCTTCGATCACTTAATGATACCATGGCTACTACTTTGGGAACTGTCATCCTTCATATCCATCTAGGATCCCATACACTCCCCAAACTCTTCTATGTAGTGGAAGGTGAATTTCAATACAATATTTTATTGAGACGACATCAAATTCATTCTATGGGTTGCATCCCCTCCACCCTTCACCATTACATTAAGTTTGAACATGAAGGTCAGGTCATCACCATCCAATTTGACCCAAGTCTTTTCTTGACATGCAACATAACCTATCACCCCAACAATTTCCTCATACCCCCTTCCAACACACCTTTAGCAGCTAAAACCCAAACTTCAACCACCAAATCAGATATCACATCCTCTTCCATCGATGGGGCATCGACTAGTTCCTCTATCCCTTTGGACCAAATCCCTACCATGGAACCTTTAGAATCAATGGTCTATCACCTTCAATTGGGGGAGTATCACCTTTTATCCCTTGATTATTTCCATACTCTTTATGAGTATGGGTAGCTCACCAACCAACTGGGATATGACCCCAACATTGAAACTATCCTTTCCTTTAGACCTCCCCACCATCAAACACATTTTATCTATGGGGGACTCAAAAAACTCCTTGGCACTTCTACTACCTCTCTTTTACCTAGGCCATTTACCATCAGTTTGTCCTACCTAGATAAACTAAACTTCACCAAGACATACCTCTATCAGTGTGCTTGGAAAGTTTTTGGTCTTAGGTGATATAAGCATGGCCCACATAAATTGGTCACCATTGAAACTAGGAAGCCTCATGAGAAGCACAGACTTAGTTTCACCCTACCTAATAAGAAGAAACCCAAACTACTTATCATTACCATTGATGAAGAAGATTGCCCTTCCTTACCAACTTCTCTATCTACATGTGAGGATGATGACATCATCCCACCTAACTTTGTTTTCCATCAACATGATTAGCCTTAAACCCCTAACTTATCAAAAGGAAGGGGAAACCATAACCATCCCTTTGACCCATCCTGAGATGATAGGAGAAGATTCTCCTACCATTAACATTGTTTAGTGTCAAGATGATGATTCTATTCTCACCTACCTTGGTGCCCTAGATTCCTCCATCCACAAATCCCTTCCTCCCAAAACCTTAACCATGTTGAATGAATCCACCATAGATATCAACTTAGGCACTCTGAACAACCCTTATATAGTCAAACTTGTCTAATTGATGAATGCCAAGGAACTTTGGGGCTTCCCTTCTATCCTCCAAGATCATAACATAGCTTTCACTTGGTCTTATAACAACATGCATGGAATTGACCCCATCATTTCTATCCATAACATATTCACTCACCATGATACCAATCCTATCAAGCAAAAACTTTGATGCATGCACCCATGCATAGCCCTTCTCATCAAAGAAGAGCTTCAGCATCTTTTATCTATCAATTTCATTCAACCCATTGACTATCCCCAATGGGTCTCAAGTGTTGTACCTATCACCAAATCCATAGGGGGACTACACATTTGTGTGGCCTTCTGTGACCTCAACCTCACTTACCCCAAAGATGACTTTCCTCTACTAAACATTGATCAACTAGTTGATCTTACAGCCAGCCACGAGATGTTATCTCTCATGGATGGATTCTTGGGATACAATCAGATCCTAATTACTCTCAAAGATCAACACAAGACTACCTTTACCACCCCTTAGGGAACCTTTTGCTATAGGGTCATTCTTTTTGGGCTAAAGAACACTAGTGTAACCTACCATTGTGCCATGACCTATATCTTCCATGACCTTATCCATAAGATTATCAAGGCCTATGTTGATGACCTTGAAAAATCCAAACTTTGAAAGGATCACTTGGCCATTCTTAAGATCATCTTTGAACACCTTATCCACTATCATGTCTGCCTAAACCCCAAGAAATGTATTTTTAGGGTCTTATCAGGAAAGCTTCCTGGCTTCATCATCTCTTTTTACAGAATCAAATTTAATCCCACCAAAATTAAAGTCATCCTCAACATGCTTCCTCCAACCAACCTCAAACAACTCCATAGCTTTCAAGGGAAGTTTCAATCCATTCATCACTTTATCTCCTAGCTTTCAGACCAATGCCAACCCTTCCACCACCTCCTAAAGAAGGATGTGTCTTTCAAGTCGAATAGAGATTACCAAAAGACCTTTGATTCACTCAAAAATTACCTTTTATCTCCACCTATCCTTACCCCTCCCAAGGATGACCAACATTTCTACCTATATATCTCTACCACTGACCATTCCCTAAGGGCAATGGTGGCTCATCAAGATGAAAAACACAAAGAGCAAGTCATATATTACCCATACTAAGAATATTTGTTTAGCTTTAGTCTTTGTGGCTACCAAACTTCACCACTACCTTCTTAACCATAAAACCTATGTCATAACCAACACTGACCCAGTCAAGTATATGCACTCCAAGCCATACCAAAAATAGCATATGGCCAAGTGGCTTATGCTCTTAGCAAAGTTTGACCTTGAGTTCCTTCAACAAAAATCAATTAAAGGGAAATTCATTATTGATAATTAGTTATGGCACCTTTAGTAGGCAATCAGCCTCCTCCTCTTGAGTTCCCTGATGAATCCATTGCAACCCTATCTCAAGCAAATTTTACCTATCAAATCACCATGTTCTCTGATGGATCAAAGTTCCAACATGGTGGGGGAGTAGGTATCATCCTTATCCCCTTTGATGGTGAACCTCTCCCTTTGTCTTTCAAGATTGATTTTGAATGTACCAATAATATGGCTTAATATGAATCCCTAGTGATAGGCCTTCAAACTACGTTGGCCCTAAGACTCAAAACAATCAACATCTTTAGAGACTTCCAAACTGTGGTCAATCAAATCAATGATTCCTACCAATTTAATAATGATGTTTTACAATAGTACAAGTAACTAGTTGATGAACTCTTAACATCATTTAAACACTATCTCATCTAGTCAACCCCATGATCTACCAAGAACTTTACCAACACTATGGGTTCCCTTGGCTCTCAAATATCATTTTCACCCTCAGATTTTAAGTTGTCTATCATTATTCACAAGCTAACCTAGCCTTCCTATGTCAAACTAGAGTCTCTCACTACTTTTAAAGTGGAGGAGACCCAACCTGACCTTTGGTATCAACAGACCTTTGACTACCTAAACCTTGACATAGTTCCTTCTAGCCTCTCTAGGAATGCTCAAAGAGTGTCTATCTAGAGCACCTCTCACTATACCATTATGGGAGGAATCCTTTATAAGCATGGCTTTGATGGCCTCCTCTTCTGTTTCCTATGCAATCAAGAACCTCCCACGCTATCAAAGAAACACATGATGGTATCTATAAAGGCCATTTAAATGGCCTCATTTTAGCTAAGTGTATCCTTCACCTTGGCTATTATTGGTCTAACCTTAACCAAGACTATTGTGATTATGTGAAAAAGTGTGTTAAGTTCCAATAACATGCCAATTTTCATCATTCACCTAGCCATAGTCTTCAAGTTTCTATCGATTTTTGGCCCTTCTCACAATGGGATCTAGATCTTTTTAGTAAAATTAACCCCCATTCCTCATAGTGATACCACTCTATCATCACCGTGATTGATTATTTTACTAAGTGGGTAGAGGCTATTCTTCTAGTCTCCACCAAAGTGGAAAAGATTATCAATTTTATCAACCATCATATCACCTATCACTTCAATGTTCCTCATAAGATTATCATCGATAATGGTAAATCCTTTAAAAATAAGTAAGTCCAAGGTTTATCTGATGAATTCATCATTAAGTTAAGCTTCTCCTTTCCCTATCACCCTCAAGCTAATAGACATGTAGAAGCCTCTAATAAAACTCTTAATAGCATGTTAACTAAAATAGTCAACACATCTAGTCAGGATTGGCATTTTCACATCCCCTTCACCTTCTGGGCATATCATACTAACATTAAAACCCCTATGATTGCTACCCCTTTCTCCATTATGTTTGGAGTAGAGGTTGTCTTGCCTCTCGAATTCCAAATCCCATCTTTTTTCATATCTTTGCAAGAGCTTATTTATGAGGATTATTATCATCAACACAAATTAGCCCAACTTGAGCTACTCGATGAGCATAATTTAGCAGCCCTTACTCATCTCCATGTCTATCAAGATAAAGTCAAGCATGTCTATAACAAGCACCTTAAAGTGTAAAAATTCAACATCAGATACCTCATCTTAAAGGAAATCCAACATGTCACTAATATATAAAACCAAGAGGGAAAATTTTGCTTTCAATTGGCTTGGACCTTATATCATAACCCACAAGTATGGATTAGGAGTTTACCGGTTATCTTCTTTAGAAGGCCACCCAAAACTTGAGCCCATCAATGCTTCACATTTGCATTCATTCTTTTGTTAAGAAGGATCAAGCTCACCTTTTATCTAACTTAAGCTCATCCCTTGCTATCTACCTATATTACATCTCCCTATTTTAGGGGTAACTGATTAAAATCGAATCATGTGATTATATGTCACCAACATAGCCTTATCTTAAACAATGGATATCATGGATCTACCCATGACATGGTTCTCATGGTACTTTTCACCCATTTACAGGATGGATTCCCATGATCATTGTCACCTAAACCTCTTTACACCTAATCAACCTTCTTGTGATTTTAGTTTTGTCTTCATAAAGGTGAACCATTAAGCTGGTCTAACCAAGTCTATGTCAATAAGGATCAAAGAAATAAATAGTAAAAAACCCTATCATTATTAATCATGGGTTATTCCTAGCATTCAAAAAAAATTCCCTTGAATGACAGCTATTAAAAATTTATTCAAAATTGCCAAAACATAAGGTGGACTACTCCCTTGAAGGACAACTATCAAAAAGCATTGAACAAAATAAATAAACTTAGACCACTCCTTTGAAGGATGGTTAAGAAAATAATTTTGTCAAAAGCACATAAATTTCTTGGAAACTTCTCACAATGATTAGCTTCCCATATACAATAACAAATCAAAAGACACATTATCAAAATCACATCAAAAGTAAATTAATTCTGAAAGCAAAAATCAGCTCTCAAATAACATAATAAGGTGGAATCCAAAATTGACTTTCACAAGTAGGCTTCCCACATCGATCAGTCTACACAATTTGGCATATACTTGTTTATATTGACTCTTTAGACACCTATAAAAGAGGCATGCTAGTCTCACAAAAAAGTTCCATTTTAACCCATCTCCCTTTTACTCACTATAAGCAAGGGATTTTTGAGATTACTTGACATTATGTGGTTAAGACACCTTTTAACCAACTAAAGTGTGCTAATGCAAGGCATTCAAAGGGCTCATATTCATTAAGCCAATCTAACTTTGATTTTATATCAGTCTTTGTCGATGAAGAAGCATTATGCCCTCTTCTTATCCTATTGTGACTAGTTGATATATTCATTAGGACATTTGTCTCTTGATTATATTCTTTATTCTCCCATCTAGTGTTGTTAGCTACCTTACCTCATGTGTTTTACCTTAAGTAAAATAGCAAAAACCATAAGCATAACAGGGATATCCATGGGTGACATAAACCAACATCATAATCACAATCATAACCATACCAAGCATAATTAAACCATAACATCCATGAGCAGTTAAATCAACCACTCATTTTTCTCACCCACCCATGGAGACTACCTTTTCCAACCACTCTGATCACCTCATCATTGGTCCATTTTGGCCCAACTAGTGTTCATTTTATAATGACTTTTTGCCTGGTATTTTGACCATAATGATAATAATTACCATGTTGACCCTCTTTAAACTTGCACCACCTCATGCTTACTTGAACCACTTGTGTCTTTTTGGGAGAACTTCCAACCTTGAATACCCATGACACTTGACCTATTTATGTTTTCCACAGGAGCACTTTTTACCTTGGATACTCACAGAAACACTGACCTTATCTAGGAAACTAACAAGTATACCTAGCCACAATGCCTAAATTGTGGTCATGTGGTACATTGGTCACTTATCTTCCTAGCACAAACTTTTATTATTTTCAACTATGGTGACCTTATTTATGCACGATCTCAACTATCACATTTCTTATCACACTTTACATGCTTGTTTATGCTTTATTCCCTAACCTATCATCCACCTTTGTCATCACCTTTAACCACCTTGTCAACCCTATACCCAATTTTGCTTTACCTCATCAACTCTTGATTTGAGGGGAAACACCTCCTCCTATACTCAAGGTAACTAGACCTTTGAACAACATTAGTTTTTGTTTTGCATCTTTCTAATTCAAGTTGCATAACAGAAAGGGGAAAAATATAGACACCAAAAATATACACATAAATGTCAAAATACCCCTTGATTGCCTTAGGACCCCTTTGGGACTAATATGACCCTCTGACCCCTAACCCAACTTAACCTATAGTTATTTTGATTAAACTAACTTAACCCTAGATTTTACCTATTTTGACCCTTCACCCTCGACCAAGGATGGTCACTTTGACCATTGACAGTCAAGGTACACCTCCTTAACCAAGAACATTCAAACTCACCCACTTTGATTTTCTAAAAATAACTTGTCCTCATCTAGTTGGGAGCCATTACATGAGTGATTTATAATTAAGAAGCCCAGTTCATGGTTTGTTACACCTATTTTTCCTTGCTTATAAGAAGAGAGGAGCAAAGAGGAGAAAATCATCTACAACTATTATAAAAAATTTGTGCATCTAGAATCCTATTTTTATAGGTCAATCATCATCAACAATCAAATGAACCAACTACTATGTCAGAGAGTCATATATATATATATATATATATATATATATATATATATATATATATATATATGAATTGAATATATATTTTCATTCAAAACTATGAAGAAACATATATACGTAATTTATGTGAAGGCTTAATCTATGTTTGGTTATATTTGAAACTCTATGAAAAGACTAAGTAATGTATCTGAAGCATAATAGTTTTATATAAAATGAGTCAATGGAGTCAAACATGTAGCAACATATATAAAATACATTTATTGTTGTAGAGTACAAACACATAAAGGAACTTTTTGAAAGCCTTATATGGTGGATTTGAATTAGAAGTTGTTTTGTTCTAATTTAAAAACTAAAAGTAAATAATGAGAGTGGAATATTGATATATAAAGGTCTATTGACTATAGTACTCAATTTATATATTGGTGATTCATGGATCAAATAATTGTATAAATATTATAAAGACCTTGATTAAAGTTATAAATGACTGTTAGTAGATATACATAGAGTATTGAAAACTTATGTGTGATACATATAATGAGTATATTAATATGTATAAGTGTTTAGATATATATAACATGTATAAGTGCATCATGATGTGTGCCTATAAGTTATATTTCTTTTGATTTATAGTATGGAGTTTAAACATAAGATATACCTAGTTGTTATAAATTATACTTTCTTGCTTATTATTTAGGATTATGAGACATTAGATTCTTAAAATTGTAAGACTTGTTTGTAACTGAGTAGTTATGCTCATGAATAATGAACTATGATATTATGGGATGTCATAGAGTAGATTATATTTAAAAACTACTTATAGGAATTAATAAATTGTAGTATAAATGTATATTATACTCAGGTGGTACAAACTGTAATTGTTATGTCTATTATAAATGATATTGTGAAGATTCATTCATACATTTGATGGACTAAATGTATGCATTATATATATTTCTATGTTTTACATGATTTATGATAGCTAGTATAAAGTATTGTATTGTGTCTGCTTATGAAAAATAGAATATGTTGTCTAATATATATTATACCTGGCTGGTAAAATATGCACTTGTTTGATTATTATTTATGTGATAAATAATATTGTGGAGATTCATTCATACATTTTATGGATTAAATGT
The DNA here is from genome assembly GCA_037957365.1 of Torreya grandis. Lineage (NCBI taxonomy): Eukaryota > Viridiplantae > Streptophyta > Pinopsida > Cupressales > Taxaceae > Torreya > Torreya grandis. The sequence goes on from JARHVA010000788.1 coordinate 3,949,958, forward strand.
ATGTATTTTTATTATTCCTACGTTAACATGTTTTAATGCTTATATATATATATATATATATATACATATATATATATATACATATATATATATATATACATACATATATATATATATATACATATATATATATATACATCTATATATATATACATATATATATATACATATATATATACATATATATATATATACATATATATATACATATATACATACATATATATATACATATATACATAAACTAAATCTCGTATTGTTAGCACTAAGTAGTGAGATGGACTTCACTAGTTTACAAGCATCACAATGTCAGATGAAGGTGATCTGATCAAGTGGTATGTATGAAATTGACTAATCTTAGAGATCAATAACTATTAAAAATTTTGACTAAATTAATGTTAGTTGGATATTATCATTTTATATGTATGATTTACATGTTCATGTGATATCATGTTAGAATGGATTCTTTATACTACACTACATATTTTTAGAAATCATACAACACATAGGTACTAGCTTGTCTCTTTGGATTCTCACACCATCACTATCTACTCACCCATGAAGTGAAGGTCATTCCCTGATGGGAGATTTGTGTGGATGATTGATTGTCCATCATTGGTGTGGAAAATTACTTGGATGATTCTCTCCCTCCCCACAATAGTACTTATTTGGAGATGACACTTGAGATTTCCATAGATACTAGAATTCAAAGAACTCATGCTCTATGGAGCTTTGTATCTTGTATCATGTACATTATATTATATTCATTATTATTGAGATATTATTCTAATGAGATGTAATAATTACTTATTGTATCATGACAGTAGTGGATGCGTGTTTGTACCAGTCATGGCTAGACATTTGTAATTACTTTTTATATTCAATTATGTTTTGTTTCATATGATGCTAGTGATCAATAACATGTAGTTGTTACATGCTTATATTATAGTTAAGATACTTAGTGTGTTTTATCTAGATAATTAATTATATTTTTGGGGTGAAGTCTAATGAAAGAATATATTGATTAAATTTTAAAAAATTATCACATTTTTCTAAGTCAAACTCAATGGGGTTATTACATGTGGTATCATAGATGTAACTCAAACTCTAAGACCTAATGAGTCCATTAGCATTTTTGTATCCTTTTTTTTATCATAAAAGAGAATGATGAAAATATAGAGTATCTAGAGATGGTCCTTGAATGTCAATGAAATCCCTCCATTTGATCCTAACTGATCTTCCTATTGTTGAAATACAATGCTCTATTTTACATGCTTAGTGGATTGGTTATCTGATGTGTGCTTCTTTATGGTAGTCATTTAGGGTTCAAATCTACAGTATAAAATCATTTCCATTTTGATATGTGAGAACAGGGAATTGATAGCCTTCTTAAGGGTAGCCTAGGCTTATGAATCCAACTAGTAGGAATTCTTGAATGGTTATTTGCAGTGTTGCAGGTAAACTTTTGAGGGTTATTTGTGCATGATTTCATCTTATATGTTTTGAATTAAAAATCATTTGTTAAATGAAGGTAACATAGGTATTATGTGAACGTATCCATATTCATTTGCTAAGCTATCCACACCCTTATCCATAATTTAAATTAATTTGGTTTTACCCTATCCTATCGTGTAGATAGTATGCCATTTGTATATCATAAGTATTATTTGCCTTGCAGATGTATGAAACTTTACATATTTGAAATGTGTTTGCTCTATATGTTTTAAACCTTAGTGTTGTAATCTCCCACATATTCATTGATTTTTGAAGTTATTATCAAATTGAAGGTTGTAGTAACATATTCATCTGTCTTTAGTAGCTTGTTTTTGGTTCATGACATTTGCCAATTCTATGTGAGAACCCTTCATGGGTGGATTGAGCAAGCTCGGTTATGTTCTAGTCAAATTTATGTGTCTTTGTGGTGATAATTCCCATGGAGGGTAAAATATAGAATCTCTCCATATGATTGAGCTACCTCGTAGGTCCTCTCACCTTGGTTTAAGTAGAGCCAGAAGTAGTATGGAAATAAATACACCCTTTGTAGGTGCCTTCGAGTCATCTTCTCAAGTCTAGTCTAGTCTTGATGTTGAACCCTTCCTCGACTATAATGACATTTTAGTGGGCTCTTCATTTTTGTTTGTCATTTGCTTCAAATCTGCAAGGCCATATTAGAGAGGTGTATAATTGGGAACCAATGTAACCCAACACACCTTATTTATTTACCATAAATAGAAACATTTTAAGAACTTGCTTGCATAAAAGTTAATATCACAACATAAATATAACTAATATCCACTAAATTTAAAGAGATTATCAATATTATATTAAAATGATAAAATCTCACTACAATGTATTCTGGGCCTTTTTAAGAGGGGAACCTCATTTAAGCACAAGTCAATACATAATATTTAATAGAGGATTTTTTTCTTACATAGTTCCTTTATTTAAGTGACTCTATTGAAGACAACTACTATCTCCTATACATGTGGGATATAATAAATAACAAATGGGATGACTTACAAATCATATGCATTTGAGATTTTATTAATAATACCTAATAAAAACTAAATGAGCTAGGATGAAGGGGTTCAAACATTCCCTCTTCCTATAAAAGCATTTGTCCTTAAGGCTTGGATGAGGAAATTATTATTATAATTGGAGTAAGATTTCCCATGTAATGTATTTTTATTGTATGTTGTGTTGATGTACCAAAACATCGATGATAGTACCATTACAGATTTGGCAAGAGTGTTGGTCGAGGATGGACTTAGATTATAGAAGGAGATAACCTTCAATGTCAATCTCTATCAATGTCTTTTAGGCCTAAAAATGTTGACCAATTACCTTATTCAAACATGATACATGAAAAAATGGATAGATCTTGGAGGAGGGAAACTCCAACTAGTATGTTATAGGACCAATCTTGGAATACACTTTATAAGAACTATAAATTTTGGTACAAGTTTTTTATGACCCTTTAGCTTGAAAGAGGACTACTTATAATGTTTGAGCTAGAGAAATATAATATCACAATCAGTGAAATCCCATTCAAAGAGGTATTGATTAGCCTATTGCTTCATGTGGTTCTATCCCAAATGAAGGTTATCTTTGAGATTTTTAAGGATAATTACACATGTGTGGAGTGTGGCATCGACTGCTTATACCTTGGAGATACCTAGAAGACATGTCTTAAGGGAAGGTGGCGGTTGACCATAGGTAACCTCATATGTGGTCATCTTGGTTGAAATGTGATATGTGTAATTATACCACAATTCAGAAAGTGGTAACCATTTGACCAAGTTATTTTTTTTATCAAAGGAAAAATAGCACAAATAGGTCTCCAAGTATTTGTTGATAATTTCTATTCAAAAATTAGTTTGTGAATGGTAGGTATAACTCATTTTAAGTTGGGTGTTTATAGTGGTGTAAAAATTCTTTCCATAAGTGACTAGTAAAATTAGAATCATGATCACACACAATTGAGGTAGGTAACCCATAGAGGTAGATAATCTAATTGAAAAAGGTTTGAGAAATAATGGAGCTACTAAAAGGACGCTTGAGGGCATAAAAATGGCATGCTTGGAGATCCGATCCACCACCATGAGAATCATTGATTTCATTCCTGACTTGGGTAGTCCCTCAATGAATTCCATAGAAATATATGACAATACCATGTTAGGGTTAGGCTAGGTTGGATCATTCTTGGGGTGGCAATAGTTTCCCCTTTGTTATGCTGACATGTTTCACATGTCGCTACAATTTTTTTGATGTCATTTTTAATGCCTTCCCATAAAAATTTAAGTGGATCCTTTCATAGGTTTATTAAAAATCTTAGTGTCCTTATTATGAAGAGGCATGTATATCAAATACAATTATTTGTTTCAGTTATATTTTTTATGCCAATGCTAGACTTCCTTTATGCCTTAAATAGTAACCATCCTAATAGTCATTTGGTCAAGATGCAAGGTTAGTATTTAGTCCTTGAATGAGTTTTTGAATCTAGGTATCATGGGACCATTCTTGTTGTGCTTGATGCATATAATATGGCATGGGGAAGGATAGTGCACATAAGTTTATCTATCCTTCATACTCATGAGACCATGAATATAAGACAACATTTTATTTACCCTTCTTGTAGGTAGTCTCCTAGTCATAGCCCATTAATTTGTTTAACCACTTATATTTATTAGGCAAAGAGACTATTTGATCCAAGAATTACTTGAGGGTATGGTGATAAATTTTGATGCATAATTTCCTCCTAACTATGTATGGGTGTCACTTATTGATGACATTAATTATACCTAACATTTTTATCTCATATGTGGAATGAGTAAAGTTTTCCCCTGTAAGTGCCTTGCTATTGAATGCAATGGGTTGACCCTCCTACATTATAACAAATCCAATGCTACTTTTTGAACATCACTTTTGATGAAAAAGGGTTTGGAGAAGTTGGACATAAGTATAACAGGTTTAGTGCACATTACATGCTTGAGTAGTTTGAAGGATTTTTATGCTACCTCAGACCATTGAAAGACATCCTTTTTTAACATGGATGTTAATGGAGCAAAATAAATCTCATATTCATGGATAAAGTTTATATAATACTTAGTCAGGCCCAAAACATTGTGAAGGCTCTTGAGTGATTTGAGTTTAGACCACTTTTTCATAGCCTCAATGTTTTAGGATGCACTTTGACACCTTCCTCAAATACGGTGTTTCCAAGATAATAAATTTTCTTTTGGACAAAAGCACAGTTGGGTTATTTGGCACATAAGTGGTTATAAGAAATGAGTTGGAAAATTTGGTCCAAATTTATTACATGCTCCTACTAGGTACAAGTATATACAAGGATGCCATTAAAGAACACCAAGATGAATTTTCTTATAAATGGCTACAAGATCTTGTTCATTAAACCCTAAAAGGTTGATGGAACATTGGTGTGGCCAAATGGCATGACAAAAAACTCATTATGGGTATTAGGAGTTAAAAATGTTTTCTTAGGATATCATAATCCTTGATTTGGATGTGGTGATATAGTAATGGAAATTCAAGCTTCAATAATAAGACAACTTCATGCAATTATTCCAGCAACTCATCAGTCACTAGAATGGGAAAATTATCCTTGATGGTGAGTTTTTCAAGTGCATTAAATTAAATTCAAATGATCAAAGACCCAATTTTTCACATAAACAATACATGAGAAGAAAAATTATTGATGCTAGGCCTAATGACTCTATCTTGCAACAATTCTTTCACCATTTTTTCTTTATCATTATTTTGTAGAAATGGGTACCGATAAGGGTGAATGTATAGAGGTAAAAGACTCATAATTTACTGAATCAAATGATCTTCAAGCCAATATACAAGTAACCTTTTAGGTTCCCAAAAAATTATTACATGTTTTGACCAAATTTCCTATAAGTATAGATGTTGGTTGGAATTGAATGATTCATCAAACTAGATGATGCAAAGTTGGGAAACAATCTGATGAGATCCCTTTTTAATAAACTTTTCCATTTGGTAGAAGATAATGATACTTGTAGAGCATGGTTTGAGGCCTCTTAACATGTATTTCTAGTCCTTATCAGTGAATCACATCCATAGTTCTGAAAGGTCACATAAGATAGGGCTTATTGTTTGAAGCCATTGTGCTCCTAAAACTATGTCACAAGTTCCTAGAGGCAAAAAAACATTCTAATTTCAAATTATAGTCCTCCATTGAAATGTAGACATTTTGGAATTTTCCCTTACAAGATAAGGTTCCTCCTTTGGCAATCATGACTTCAAACATTAAAAAAGGATAAACAAAATAATAATCCTATTTTTCTAGCATAGGATAAATGAAGTTATGTGTACTACTAGAGTTAATGAGAATAGTGGGTGGGAATGTTTCTTAAAATACCCCATTACTCTCATATTCTGAGGAGCGGTTACCCAGCCAAGGCATGTATCTAAATTTTAGAGCGTGGCATCATGGTGTTAGGTTCTTTGACTTTAGGTTCCTCATTATGGGATTCTTGAGCTTATGGTGGTGACTCAACATCTGACAAATATAAATTCTATTCAATGCACCTATGGCCTTTACATAACTTTTCATCATAGTTGTAGCATACCCATTTTTCATGTTGACTTCACATTTATACCTCTATAAGGTGTTTAATGCATGAATGTTGGAGGAGGGTTTTTGACTAGACATTTTTTTGTATATGTATTGAAAGAAATAAAAATAGAAGTTCAATGTTGGGAGGTGATCTTATCTTCCACAAGAATTGCCAATCCTAATGCTTCCATTATGTTATTTAGTTTAAACATCTTGACTTTTGAAGGAATTATATCTTTGAGTGCACTAGTGAAATAACTTTTGAAAAAATCATCATTTAACCCTTCGATTTAGTTTACCAACTTTTCAAATTCAGCTTCATACTCATGAAACTTCATAATTCATATACACCACTTGATCGGATATTTCATACTCATGAAATATTGTCAAAAATCCATCTAAGTGTGAATTTCTCCATGTGATGACATTGATATAGGAAACCCCACCTAAAATATGAAACACTACCTTTTATTTTAAATCCCCCACCAATTTCATTGGGATCATGAGTTGCATTTCAATCTCCTAATGTGCATTTTGAGCTTGAGTTGCATTGGGATCATGAGTTGTATTGTGATGATGTTGGTATAGGAAACCCCTCCTAAAATATGCAACACTGCATATTATTTTGAAACCCCACTCAAACTATCACTAAAAATCCATCTAAGTGTAAATTTCTCTACACATTGACATTGGTATAGGAAATCACACCCAAAATATCCAACACTACATATTATTTTGAACCCCCTTGAGTTACATTGGGAGTTTGAGTTGGAAATGTGAGCCTGAGTTACATTAATGTTGGTATAGGAAACCCCACTTGAAATATTGTTGCTCAAGTTGTATTGTGATGACATTGGTATAGGCCTACTCAAAATATTGTCAAAAATTCATCTAAGTGTGAATTTCTCCATGCGATGACATTGGTATAGGAAACCCCACCTAAAATAAGCAAAACTACATATTTTTTTGGAAATCCCCCCCACCTGAGTTGCATTGGGAGATGAGTTGCATTGTAATCTCCCAATGTACATTACAAGCTCATAATGCGCATTACAAGCTCGAGTTACATTGAAATGAAGTTGGTATAAGAAACCCCACCCAAAATATGTAACACTGCATATTATATTATTTTTGAAACCCCACTCAAAATATTATTAAAAATCCATCTAAATACAAGTTTCTTTATGCATTGACATTGGTATAGGAAACCCCACTCAAAATATTGAACACTACATATTATTTTGAACCCCCCTGCCCGAGTTGAATTGGGAGATCGAGTTGGCATTGCAAGCCTAAGTTGTATTGTGATGACGTTGGTATAGGAAACCCCACTTGAAATATTGTCAAAAATCCATCTAAATGCAAATTTCTCTACTTGATGACATTGGTATAGGAAACCCTACCTAAAATAAGTAACATTGCACATTATTTTGGAAATCCCACCAATAGTTAACACGTATTTCTCTATTAAAATCCATATGGGGGAGAATGAGAACTTGTTCAGGTTCTTATGTGGTGGGGTTCACCAATGCCATTTTGGATGTGCATTTGATATGGTTCACTAATAAGCCACACACATTTCTCTATTGAAAATCCATGTGGAATGGAATGGTTGCTTGCTTGAGTCCTATGTGATGGGGCCTACCAACATCATTTCGGATGTAGAGTCACCATGATCCACTAATAGGTAGCACATATTTCTCTACTAAAAATCCATGGGGAGGGGAATGGGAACTTGCTCAATCTCTTATGTGATGGGGTCTACCATTTATTTTATGATGTTATTTTTGAGGGGAAGTTAGCATGGTCTACTAATACCCATTCCCATACCCATTTTTTGTAGTCAAAATTGAATAATAAATTGACAACACTAGTCTAACAATATTGTACATCATGTTTTTGTCAATAAGACACTTTACAATGATGACACCTTAATAGATGGGAGTCTGATTTGAAAATGATTCGAAACAATTTCTAACGCACTTGATTTCCCCTATCTTGATTCAAGAAGATTGAATTCACTCATGGTTGTAGATAAATAAGTTTCTTATCAATAAAGAATAATAGTTATATTTCATGGTCATGCACTCTAGAATGAGGTATAAGTATTTTCAATGTCACCTATCTAGTTTTCACACTGCACCAATGCATTATTATGTCATTAATTAGGGATTTGGATGTATGGGGAGGTGAAATATTAGTCATAAATATCCAAAGGAGACAAGATGGTCCCACCAGCACTTCCTCCACCTCTAGTTATAGCCTCTGCAAGTTTTGTTAATTCAAATAAGTTTATTAATAAAGCATGGATACATGTATGGCACATTCACTATTTTATCATATAGTAATTAAAAAGGTATATGTGCATACCTATACATTTTAATTTGAACCATTTTTATCTAGTAAAGATAATTGGATCAAGTGGTGTGTATGATTTTTCTGATCCTAGAGATCAATAACTATTGAAAATTTTGACCAAAGTAATGTTAGTTAGACATTGTCATTATATATATATATATATATATATATATATATATATATATATATATATATATATATATATATATATATATATATATATATATATTTGTATGATATTATGCTAGAATGGATTTCTTTATGGTACACTTCATGTTATTAGAAATCATATAACACATGGGTACTAGTTTGTCTATCTGGATTCTCGCACCATCACTATCTACTCATTTGTGAAGGGAGGGCCATTCACTTATGGGAGATTGTGTAGGATATCGATGGTCCATGATTGGTGTGTAAAAGTTCTTGGATTATTCTCTCCCTCCCCACAATAGTAATTCTTTGGAGATGACACTTGAAATTACCATAGATACTGGAGGTCGAGGAACTCATGCTCTATGGAGCCTTGTATCTTGTAGATTATATTTACTATTATTGAGACATTATTTTTATGATATGTAATTATTTACTTATTGTACCATGACAACAATGGCTACATGTTTGTACCAACCATGGCTAAAAATATGTAATTATTTTCTATATTTAGTTATATTTTACTTCATATGATGTTAGCGATCAGTGATGGATAGATGTCACATGCTTATTTTATAATTAATATACTTAGAGTGTTTTATTTGGATTACTAATTAAATTTTTTTGGTAAAATATAATGAAGGAATATGTTGATTTTTTTAAAAACATGTTATTCTAGATAGATCTTAATGAGGATGTTACACATGGTATTAAAATTGTGGCTCAAACTCTAGGACCTAATGAGTCCACTAACATTTTTGTATCCTTCTATTTATCAAAAAAGAAAATGGTGAAAGGTAGAGTATCTGGAGAGGGTCTTTCAAAGGTTAATGACAACCCTCCATTTGATTCTAACGAATTTGTCACTAAGCAAACAACACAGTTGGATCAGATTCTCATAACCATGAAGGAAATAAGAGAGTGAATTTCAGCCCTGAAATAGGAAGTTCATGGCCATGAAGAGGAAGAACACCAAGATGAACCTGAATAACACTAGGATGAACCTAAATAACATCTCATTGAGAATGAAAAACATTAGGATGTGAGAGCATAGGTAGTTACAAAGTTGGCCAAAGATATGAAAAAGGTGAATCAACCTAAGTTTGATAGAATTATTTTGGGTGATGGAGCTGAAGCATAGTTGACTGAGAAGAAGAAGTATTTCAAAATTTGAAACTACTCTAAGATCACTAAAGTAGTATTTGATTTTATATCTACATAAGTGAGACTATATTTTATTTTATATCTACATAAGTGAGACTACTCTAAGATCACTAAAGTAGTATTTTATTTTATTTTATTTTATTTTGAACTTATAAAGCCTCAGTACAGAATCATGCTACACCATGATTGGAGTTTTTAGATTTATTATATCCTCATGTATGTATTGATGACTATTATAGGTAAAACTACTCTAAGATCCTCATGTATGTATTGATGACTATTATATAAGAAACTACTCTAAGATCACTAAAGTAGTATTTTATTTTATTAGATCAGAATCATGCTACACCATGATTGGAGTTTTTAGATTTATTAGATCCTCATGTATGTATTGATGACTATTATGTATGAAACTAATCTAATATCACTAAAGTAGTATTTTATTTTATATCTACATAAGTGAGACTATATTTTATTTGATTTTTACATCATTGGATAGGGCATGTTGAACCCATGTATGGAGAACCTAGTGACATGTAGTATTGTATTAGTTAAGTGAAGTGTATTTTGAACTTGTAAAGCCTCAGTGCAAAATCATGCTACACCATGATTGGAGTTTTTAGATTTATTAGATCATCATGTATGTATTGATGACTATTATAGGTAATAGACATCCATGATTCTTGGAATTATGTTTACCTACGTGGATGTAATTTTGTGTTGTATATTGAGTGTGTACCCTTAGGAGCACTCATACCCTCTTAGAATGGTTAAAGGGATGGTTTATCAAGTTTATCAATGGTGAATGTTGTATACAAGGTTTGGTTAGGTGAGTGCATAACATAGTTTATGAGTCATGAACAAGAGATTCCTACAATATTTTTGATCACTTAGATCGAACACCTTGAGAATGATTACATTCATACTTAGTAATCAAGCCACCTTCGCCACTTGTGTTTTGTATTGTGAGTCTTCAAAAGTATGGGATGATTCTCACTTAAGAATATGTGCATTTTAGGTATATTTTTGGTGTCTTATGTACATTAATCCTATGGGAGGGAATCCTAAAAGACCACTTATAGATTGTCACCACCTAGTGCGGTAGAAATTCTCTCTGTAGTGGAATGTAGTTATCTTTGTTGAAGATTTGTATGTGTTAGGACTTTACTCATGGATTGGCACCCCATATGTTTATGTGGATTTAGAAGAGGTGTCATCTCACATAGATATCATAGAGGTGATTTGTTACTCTCTCACCCTCCTTTGACATCATTATAAGCCCATTGAGTGGAATCATATTTGCATGATGTTGATTTAGTGTTCCCTTAATCAAAAACTTTGTTTCTAAAATGTTGTTTTTATAATATTCCATGGAGTTCATGGGATAATTTCTTATTGATAGAGAATTTTTAGCAAATGGAATGGATTGATGTGTCTATGTGGTTAATAGTTTTCCTTCCAACTATGGAAATAGGTTGTGATACTACACTTATAGGTTTAGTAAGTGTGTAATGATTTTGACAACTTGGGTTATGGTATTTTCTTTATACCATGGGAGGGTATTTAAGAGTTTTTTGTTGAGATGTTAGTTCACTACTTTCCACTCGTGAATTTTTAGATTTACACTTTTCAATGCTACTATATCTAAACTTGTGAACTTTGACCACATAGAGTGATAAACCTTGAATTTATATTGGTTATGGATTAAGATTTATAAGTTGATTATAATTATTTTTTTATGATTCACCCTTGATTAGATTGGTATTATTCTCTCTTGCTTAAAACATGTTGTTTTGATGAGTCATTTGTGTACCTTTCACCTAGAGCAATTATGGAATAAGATGTGTAGAACATATTGATAGTCTAAATGGTTGAAATAGGCTTATAACTTGATGTGTAACTAAGTCAAGAAAGAGAGAAGACATTATCTTACTTGTTCCCATTATAAAGTTGTAATTATGGTGTGATCCTTGGCCTTTGTTTTTTATATTAATTTTAAAAATATTTCCTCTTAACTATGAATATAACAAAGATGGATTAAGCTGTGAAATTTGATACTAGTTATGGTATATCATTGCACTCTATGATCTGTTAGTATGAATTTTTTATTCATTGAACCATGCGCATATTTTAGAGATCATTAGTTGTGGAGAGCTAAGGGATAAGTGGTGAATTAGGAACATGAGTACTAAGAGAGGGGAGTGGATCCTAGTTAGTCTCGCATTGACTTGGTAGCTATTGAGTTTGGATTTAACAAGGGGAGCTTGTAAAATCCAATAACTACAAAGGAAAACTTGTCAAATACAGTCATATGGTCATACACATGTATACTGAGAAATTTTTATTCTTTAATTTTATGTACATTAGAAATGTATTATTTTCTGTTCCTCTTCATCATCATATTTGTCAAGAGCTACGATAAGTAGCAGCAGTATTGACATGTCATACTTATCAAGAGCTACATAGAGTAGTGATGGTATTGACTTATACACATGATTTTTGATTGGTTCTATAAACACTTTCTTCGAAATAAGAAAAACACTCTCTAGGTTAAAGATATGTATTGAGGGGCTGAGAGGTTTTGTGGAACCCTTCCTGGCCATTTTTTTGGTTTTTATAATGATTTCATGTGTTTATGGTTGAAAATTAAATTTAGGAAGTCAGAAAAACTTTCATTGAGATATGTGGGACTCTTCAAGGTGTTAGAAGTAGTCAATCTTGTAATGTATATAGTCTTACATTACATAATGTGTTCTATGTTTCTTATCTTAAAAAGTATATAGTCGATCATTCACATGTGTTAGATTGGAATTCTTTGTAGGTTATAGATCTCAGGGTGGTCATGGTAGAACCAACCAGAATAATTGGCACTTGCAAACTTTATTTGCATAATAGAAAGATGTCAAAATCTAAAATCTTGTAAGATCAATATTCTGAGGATATTACTACTTGGGAGGACTATGATGATTTCTACAAATGATTTCTATATTTATTTATTTGATTTATTGTTTCATACTATATTATTTTTCTATTGAATAATATTGTTAATTTAGAACTTATGTTTGAATAAATGTCATCAGAATAATGACCAATTTTAAGAGAAAAAATATGACATCTCAATTCCTCGCTAAACAAATTTACTTGATTATCCATAGATTTTTTATAGTCAGTAATTTAATTTGATTAAGTTGTAAGTTATATGTTATGAGACAATTTTATGATGCTTTGATTTTATGATGGTATTATTATGAGTTAGCTTTAGTGTATATTCTTTACATTGTGATCATATTGATTTATTATTTCAACAGTATTTTATGATATATATATGTCATGATTTATGGACTAACTACCTTCTTGTCATGAGTTGGATGTAGGAAAGATTTATCCCTCAAATTATGAAAGAAGAGAGAATCATAAGAGAGAGTGACATAGATGGAAGTGTTGAGAATGACAAAGGAATGACTAGAAACTTGAACACACCACATTAAATAACACTTATTATATGCATAGTTTGAATGGTTGGCATTAATACATTCTTTATGTTAACTATACTTAGATAATTATATATGTGTGTATTAAATCATATTTATGTTTAGATGATTTAATCTCATGTGATTTCACTATGAATGTTATTGTACGTTTATGATGTGTCATTGTCTTCATGATTGTTAATATTTTTAAAAATATAAATTTACATGAATTATATTGGTACTACTGTAGATAGGCTAACCAATTTGTCTTATTAATATTAGTCAATTATCTTTATGATATCAGGGATATCATTATGTGACTTAAAAAATGATAAAATGACATAGATAACCTAGATAGAAAAGTGATGACAATGAATACATTGTTATAATTTAGATTGGAATAATAATGTGTTATTTACCTTTTTGATTTAAAAGGATATTAATGCCTTATGCTAAGATATATTATTTATATTAATACATATTATTTCATATTTATTTGTTTATTAATTAGGAAAAAAATTCTTTCCAAAAAAAGGGAAAAGCTTCATAAAACAAATAAATCAAAGATCTTGTAGCTTTGGATGAATTAGGAAAATAGAAAATAAAAACATAAAAAAAGAGAAAAATCATGGAATAAAATAAAACACAAAAATAAAGATAGAAGGAAAACACCATATCCATGAATAAAAAAGGAAAGAGAATAAGAATAGATTAGAAGAAGGGACAAGGGAACACGACTTGATGAGAGAGTGCATAGTGGAGAAAGCAAAGCCGAATAAATGGGGTAAGAGAAGGTAGTGCTTGAGGAGAAGGAATAGTAGAGCGAGGGAAGGTAGGTGATGACATTACAATTTATGTGAATTTTTGTATTTTGATCTCTTCAATACATAGTGAACTAGGTATGATAAATAGCAAATTGTATATAAACACATACAATGAATTATTGTGAACTTTATAGATGTAGTGATTTACCTTAAATATATAACGATCCATTGTGGTGTATATTTATATATATAGTGAACCATAGAACCAATGAATTATATCCCTATAAATTCTTATATATCTTTATACCTTTGTATTTGTATATATATTTAGATAAATAGAAATTTGAGTTTAATATAATTCTTATATTGAAATTATATAAGGACAATTTAAGAATAATTTACAATGAACTAAATAAATATAAAATACCAGCGGATATTACACCCAAACACAGTGCTTAAATGCATTTGTTCTGTTGTTCATATCTTAAACTGGAGATGGTGTCTACTATATATATATATAGTGAATAAGTGATATATATACAGTAATTCTGTTAAACATATATAACAATTTACATTATTCTTATACAGTGAATTTATTATTCTTATACAATGATAAGAGCGCATATATATAGTGATAAGGGAAAGTTTCTAGTAAACTAAGTGAAAAATATACAAATAGGCGACTATTGAATGCCATAGTTATTATGAAAATTTTATAATTATGTATATTAATCTGTAGATATATGTATTAATTAGGCTAAATAATCAATAACTAAGATCTGTGTATATATATAAGCCATATATATTACATATAAGGTGAAGCCTATAATCTGATGAAAGAGTATATATTGTCCAAATCGTAAGGTTATATATGGTGATTTATATCAATCTACCTAATTTTATAGTGATTTGATTTCAATATAATTCTCATATGGAATTGTATATAAAGATGATTTGAGTATAAATTCAGTGAACTAAAATACCAATAAACCATTACACCTAGATGAAGTGCTTAAATACAATTGTTTTGTTGTACATATCTTTAACTGACGATGGTGTTTATTATACATTTAAAATTTGGTAAATGCCCAGTCAAACTTAACAAGATCTCTTTTTAGGGGATGCGTATACCAATCCAAATGCAATCGCCAACTCCTCACTATGTTGAAAGAACATAAGGTGCATCACTAGTAATGTAAGGCTCAAACTCAATTTATATATTAATGAATATTTGTACATCTGTATCTTTCACTGTATGATCGGTCTGATTTTTTAGAACATATTTAATAAATAGATACACATGTAAGGGAGGTTACATGTTAATTATTATGAAACCAAGCTTCATAGAGGATCAAAAGTAAAGTTTAGTTAATGCTTAGTTGAAATGGATTTATAATATAAACAGCTTAGTTAATATGTTTTATTCCCTTTCTGAATGCCATAACTCGAACATACAATGAACCATGATATATATATATATATATATATATATATATATATATATATATATATATATATATATATATATATATATATAATGGTTCATTGTATAATACATTGAAGCATTCAGGAACTATATAGGTGCAAGGTTTTTTTGGTGGATAACCAACCAAGTTTAATGAGTGAATAGATTCAGTAATTATAATTATATTACGTATTATTTATTATTACCGAAACATTATTCCTAACATTAATTATGTACAATGAATCCATATATAATGTATGGTAAACTATATAAATATGTACAATAATTTGTATAGCTAGTCGTAGAATTATTAGGACTAGATTGTGTGTATGATCTTGTTATAAAGGATGGTGTAGAGGTTTGAGAATGAACTACCATTTTATGTATTTGTTATTTGAGAGATAAAGATTGACATATCTAAAATAGCGATGAAGAATCAGTTTCATGATAATATATAATAGGAATAAATTATAAGAGTGATTTGTATATTATCACGGATTTAATGATTTGTATACTTGTATATTTATATATTTGATGAAAATTTAGTGTATCATATAAGAAGCAAGTTATATATTTCTGAGTATTTATATGTGAACCATAATACGAAATATTATGTTGTCTTGAGCACTTGTATATGGATTTATATATGTTTTGACTATATCAGAATCAAAATCTATTTAATTAGGGATAAAACTATAAAAAAGTATTACATTGTTGAATTCCTTATCTTATAAAGATCATCAATATATTTTATGAACAAAAAAATTATAATGATTGTTAAAATCATATAGAGTTCTTGATTAAGAAATATAAATAACCATTAATATAGTATTTACATACCATTTGAGTGCTTATATACTGTACATATTATGATGTACAAGTACTTATATATAGAAAACATATCTATATATATACTTAAGTATCCATATGAAAATATTACATATATAAGTTTATTGGATCATATGCCTATACCTATAGCTAAATGGATGGTTAAAATAAATCATAAGAATTTTGAGGGACAAAAAACTTTAACCATATGAATACAATCTCCTAGAAACATAATAAGTTATTTTAATAAAAGGTTATGTTCATACGAGGTATAACTTGGTTTATGAGTTATCTGATTTTCTAAAAATATTATGACTGACTATTTAAAAGTGAGTAGTGTGTACAAAAAATGGTGGACTTTAATATTATTGCTTGTACTATATATTTTAATTTACTTATAAAAATTAGATTACATATTCTAAACATAGATTATACTTGGTTGGTATAAATTGTATTTGTTTGCTTATTATTTATGTGATGAATGATATTGTAAAGATTCCATCATACGTTTGATGGACTAAATGTATGCATTTTTATTATTCATATATTTAACATATTTTATGCTTGTTGGTAGGAAATAATTTGTATGAATCTATTGGTTATATTTATGTTAATCAAATCTCGTATTGTTGGTACTAAGTAATTAGATGGACTTCACTAGCTTACTAGTATCACCAACGTCAAATGAAGGTAATCCAATCAAGTGGGGTGTATGAATTTCATTGATCCTAAAGATCAATAACTATTAAAAACTTTGACCAAAGTAATATTAATTAGACATTGTCATTTTATATGTGTAATTTACATGTTTGTACGATATCATGTTAAAATAGATTTCTTTATGGTACATTGCATTTTATTAGAAATCATATAACACACGAGTACTAGCTTGTATCTTTGGATTCTTACACTGTCACTATCTACTCATCCGTGAAGAGAGGGTCATTCCTTGATGGGAGATTGTGCGGGGGATTGATGGTTTGTGGTTGGTATGAAAAAAACGCTCAGATGATGCTCTCCCTCCCCATAATAATGCTTCTTTAGAGATGATATTTGAGATTGTCATAGATACTAGAGTTTGGGGAACTTATGGTCCATGGAGCCTTGTATCTTATACATTATATTTATTATTATTGAGACATTATTCTGATGAGATGTAATTATTTACTTATTATACCATGACAACAGTGGTTGAATATTTATATCAGCAATCGTTGGAAATCTGTAATTATTTTTTATATTTAGTTATGTTTTATTTCATATGATGTTAGTGATTAGTGACAGATATATTTTTACATGTTTATTTTGCAGTTAATATACTTAAAGTGTTTTATCTAGATCACTAATTAGATTCTCGTGGTGAAATCTAATAAAGGAATACGTTGATTATTAATATTATTTTTTAAATCACGTTATTCTGGGTAGATCTCAGTGGGGATGTTACAACATTAGGCATGCACATGTGTATGAGGCATGTAAAGAGAGTTTATATTATATTTTTTTATATTTTTGAGTTTATTTTTTGAAATACTTTGTCATTGCCTTTTATTATCGTTGTCCAATATACCTTAAAAAAGATCATCGTTTTTATGATTTGTATGGGCTTGTCTTTCCTCACCACTTTACTACTACTCAAGCTCATTGTTAAACAAAATATTCCTTTACACACAATGCATTGTCACACTCTGTGAAAGAACACACTACCTTATTTTTCATATTTCTTCCCCTTAAAATATCATATCAATGTTACTTAACGCTTCGAATAAATAATATAAAAATGTAAATGATCATACAATTTAAATGAAAAGAGACTACTAATTTACACTCTTTCTTTTAAAAAAAGAAAAAATCAAATCCCTTCCAATAAACTTAGATATTTAAAAAGTGCAAATCTAAAACATTATATAAAGAGAAACTTAAAACGGTGGATTAAATTACCCGAAGCCCGCCCGTCCGGCCGGGTCCCCACATAAATACTTGCGGTGCCACAAAAAAATCAACAATATAATTAAAATTGAACGTAAAAGCCGTCTGTTTTGTTGGGTTGGTGGAACGATCAAATTTGCGTGCTCCTTCGCTTACATAGAGTCTAATTGTTTTTTATTTTATTGTTTGGTGTAGGAAATGGGTGGTGGGTCAATGTAAATTGTAGGGGTGGTCCTTAGGCGTGACTCCTGACAAGGCTAAGTAGCTTTCAATTAATAAAACAATTTTGCAGTCAAATGACGGTTGGTTGAGAAGCTGAAAAGAGCGACGACTGTCAACGCCAATGTCCTGTCAGTCGGTGATGTCATCGAAGATTTTTTTAAAACACGTTTTGGCTCACAGGTTGTGAGCTCAATGTCCTGAAAAGTATGACATTGGGCAGGGCCCTCGCGTCACTTCTTGCCGACATTCAGTTCTCATTTCAATGTCACACTCAGCAATAAGTTCATTCAGCCAACCCATTTGCAAGTCAATGAAATATCATAGTCTTCTTTTAAGCCAACAGATTCTACTCAACGTGGGGAAAGGTTCATCCCAAATGATGGGTGAGCGGAGGGTCCAATTGAGCTATCAGATTTGAATCAGTTATAATAATAAAAATTAATACATCATAGATAAATAAGTTAGCAAAAGTTACTTCACTTAATGTAGCCCCATCTAGAATAGAATAGATAGAGGGGTCATCCCAACTCTCTATAGACCAAACCATGGTATCGATTGGCTAATTTTATATAGATAGTTTCCAAGGTGTTTACTGACATCGTACCTTCTCTTTCTCGTCTCTATTTAGTAAGTGACAATCCAATTTAGGGCATTTTTAATTGAGTTTAGATAAGGGAGAGTTATATGGGATATGGAAAAGTAAGTTAGCAAAATTTATCAAACTAGTTCATAAGGAAGTTAAGCAAAAAGTTTTAAAATAATTTTTATGGCAGTTAAGTTTCGGAGAATGAGTTTTTTTGGAGTTTAATGTATGTTGTTATTGTTTTATTATGTCAAGAGGTATTTTATAATAGTATTCAAGAGTGGTTATGGATGTAATATAGGGGCGTGTTTACTTTTAATTCCAACTTTGAATTTGACATCTATTTGACTATCATTTAATTAATTTATTTTTTCATAGAGAATTCAATAAAAATCGTACTAGCTTACGGTGGAGTTTGAAACCCTCTTTTTTCCAAAAATATTATTTTGAGCTTGACACATTAGAGTAGTTAGATTGACAATTTGTCACTAGCCAATAGCAAATTTGTGAAGAAAGTAATGAAGTTATAAATAGAAATCCAAGATAAAGGCTTTGCGATTGATATCTCTCGATGTCTTTCAAATAAATATATTTAAGATATATGTACTATTTTTGAATTTATCTTTATTTTTGTATTTATCTTTATTTTAAAATGTGTTTTTATTCAAATTAATAATATATATCATCATCTTTTTGTATATATTATTTCAATTTTCATCATTATGCCTTCCAACAACCCTTTGGCCAATATAATGGCATTTCACATAGACAATATTATTGTCGGAGTTGTGATTCTTAATTATCTAGAAAACTTCAAAAGTTCATTCCCAAAAGTTTTTCATAAGGTAATGACTCTAAATCTCCCCCTAGTATTATTTTACCTATTCCCCATTTTGATAGTACATATAAATGGTAGGAATAGTTCATTTTAATAGGGTATATTGTTGAAATAATTCCCTCTAAAAGTATCCTCAAAGTCTAGATGCGATCTTTGCGGACCCCTTATCGGATTAAATTAAACATAGTCCAAAATATGACTATAAATGCTTAAATTTAGATTTATATATTAAACTAATCTTGTACACTTTGAAAAACATCACTTAAGGCTCTACCTTCGATTCTGTAGACACTAAATCTAAATTCAATAGTACCTTAATCTTGTACACTTAGAGAATACCTATCATGGTTGTACCTTTCAGTCCTAAGACCTTGTTGTTGAAATGAAAGGCTCACGTTCACTATCTCTTTGTGCCAAATTACTTATCTATTAGTCTAACCATTATTATTATGATTATCATGGCTTATATATTGTGTGAAATGCTATAAACTCGATAATTATCCTTTCCTACCCGTTTTGGAGTTATACATGTTTTTTAGCTTCATGGTCACTTACGTCCCACCCAGATTCCTACGTCAACGCTAGTGTCCATTTTTAAACTAAGTATCCATTGCCCAAAATTGATCCAATTTAAAAATAAAATATATTCTAATGGTCGACCTAAGTGATTTAGTATGAGATATTTTTAAAAAAGATTGGTATATATACAATATCAACCCTCATTCATTCTTTATCTGGAAATCACATACAACACATAAGACAACTTACCAAAAGAACTCAATCAAGTATTATAGTGAGCAAACCTGACCTATTCATCTCTATTTCTATATCAGTCATAAGAGTAGTATTTATATAGGTTTGAAGCATTCAAAGAGCATCCCATGAGCTATATTTGCTAAATTACAAGCTAGGTCACTCTATGTACTTACTTATCATATGTTGCAACCTTATACATACACAAGCCAACACGTAGGGAAGAACTACATAATTTTAAAGCCCTATTTGGAGTATTGGTTATGTAGGCAATACCCATTGACAAAGGGGTCCTTGGGAAACTCAATATTGTGTGCCTACTAGCCAATTTTTTCTTTTTTCATAGAGAATTCAATCAAAAAATTATAATATCTTGGCCATATGGTGGAGTTTGAAACCCTCTTTTTTTATTATTATTATTATTTTGAGCATGACACATTAGAGTAGTTACATTGCCGATTTGTCCCTAGCCAATAACAAATTTGTGAAGAAAGTAATGAAGTTATAACTAATTATGGTATGTGAAAAATATAAGATAAGGGCCTTGGGATTGATATCTCTCGACATTTTTCAAATAGATATATTTAAGATATCTGTATGATTTTTGTATTTATCTTTATTTTAAAATGTATTTTTATTGAAATTAATAATATATATCATCATCTTTTTGTATTTATTATTTCATTTTTCATCATTATGCCTTCCAACAACCCTTTGGCCAATATATTGGCATTTCACATAGACAATATTATGATTGGAGTTGTGATTCTTAATTGTGAAGTGGTTGGATAGTGCATCCAACTAAGAAACTTCAAAAATTCATTCCAAAAGTTTTCCATAAGGTAATGACTCTAAATCTCTCCCCGATATTATTTTACCTATTCCCAATTTTGATAATGCATATAAATGGTAGGAATAGTTCATTTTGATAGGGTATGTTGCTGAAAGGATTCCCTCTAAAAATATGCTCAAAAGCTAGGTGCAATTTGTGTGGACTCCTTATGGGATTAAATTAGACATAGTCTAAAATATGACTGGAGATGCTTAAATTTGGATTTATATGTTAAACTAATATTGTACACATGATAAACATCACTCAAGGCTCTACTCTTCAGTACTGTAGACACTAAATCTAAATTATATAACACCTCAATATTGTACACTTAAAAAATACTTATCATGATTGTACCTTTCAGTCTTAAATCTTTCTCACTAAATAAAGGCTCATGTTCACTATCTCTTTGTGCCAAATTACTTATCTCTTGGTCCGGCCATTATTATTTTGATTATCAGGGCTTATATATTGGGTAAAATGTTCTAAACCTGATAAATATCCTTCTCTACCGATTTTGGAGCTGTAACTCTTCATAGACACTTACATCTCACCCAGATGCCTACATCAACGCTAGTATCCATTTTCAAACTAAGTATCCATTGCCCAAAATTCATCCAATTTGAAAATGAAATGTATTTTAATGGTTGGCCTAAGTGCTTTAGTGCAAGATATTTTCAAAAGAGATATATATATATATATATATATATATATATATATATATATATATATATATATATATATATATATATATATATCAACTCTCATTGATTCCTTATATGTAAATCACATACAACACACAAGATAACTTACCAAAAGAACTCAATCAAGTATTCAAGTTGTTGGGGATCAACCAACAATGGATTACACTTGTGAAAGCAATGAATGCGGAAATAAATCAGATAGATAAGTAACTGAAATGATAAATAGCACAGAACAAGATATACAAGAAAACACCCTGAAAACTTGTATTAAAAACTCTTTACAATAGGAATACAAATGAAGAACTTCGTTCTTCCACACCTCTCTCAGATGCACACAAGATCTCTCACTAGATCTCTATTCCTCAAGAGCTCTCTCTCAAGTACTGTCCTTCAAACATTCACAATGTTCTACTCATACTCTATTACACACACAATAGCTTAGAAGATCTCTCCTACATATAGAAATAGGAAACTTGAGCATGCTCTTACAACAAACAGTTAAGCCTCTTCAACAAGGGCTCTAAAAATAATATTGCTAACAATAGAGACGTGAGCTTGAGTCTACAACTCAAACTCATCATGCAAACACTCGCTTCTGTCCTCGGAAATCGCTTTCTAGACACACAGGTAACCGACGTCAGTTCCTGCCTGTTTGCCTGTGACCGTCGCCGGCCGACTCTACTGCCGACGTCGGTGCCTCTGTAACTGTAATTGACCGACGTCGGTGCCTCTGTAACTGCAACTGACCGACGCCGGCGTCTATGTAGACCCGAACCTGTTTGTGTGCTCCTTGGTGAAGCTTTTAGCTCCACACACCTAACAATCTCCCACTTGGAGATAAACCAGCTGCACCAGTACCTGTACAGCAACATCTTCTAGCTCCTCCATCTTCAACTCAATCATGAAGACTAATAGAAGTTGAATGAAGATTCAACCTCTCCTTAGTAACCGGATTCGTTAGCATATCAGCAGGATTCTTGTCTGTATGGATCTTCTCCATCTTCAACTCACCATCTTCCAATACCTGTCGTATGAAGTGGTACCTTAGCTGTATGTGCTTGGTTCTAGAATGAAAAGCTGAGTTCTTAGCCAAATGGATTGCACTCTGACTGTCACTATGCAATCTGCAACTCCCATGCTCCCTTCCAAGCTCTTCCATGAACCGTGTCATCCATATCATCTCCTTGCTAGCTTCTGTAGCTGCAATGTACTCTGCTTCTATAGTTGACAAGGCTACAACCTTCTGCAACTTAGATATCCAACTAACTGCCGTTCCACCTACAGTAAAAACATAACCTGTGGTGCTCCTCCTGCCATCCAAATCTCCTGCCATATCTGAATCTACATAGCCATGTAGAGAAGTATCAGAACCTCCATAGCATAAGTGTCTACTACTGGTTCCTCTCAGATATCTAAGGATCCATTGTACTGCTTTCCAATGTTCCTTTCCTGGATTGGCCATATACCTGCTTACTACTCCCACTGCTTGGGCAATATCCGATCTAGTACACACCATTGCATACATCAAACTTCCTACCGCGAAAGAATATGGAACCTTACTCATGTACTCTACCTCATCATGTGAATTGGGACATTGTTCTTTACTTAACTTAAAATGTCCAGCCAAAGGTGTGCTTACCGGTTTCGCATCCTGCATATTGAACCGTTTCAACACCTTGTCCACATAATCTTCTTGAGACAATATCAACCTGTGATTTTTCCTGTCTCTCTTAATGCTCATGCCAAGGATTTTCTTAGCTGCTCCCAAATCCTTCATAGCAAACGTTTGAGCTAATTTCACCTTAAGCTCAGAGATATCCTGCATGTGAGATCCTGCAACCAGCATATCATCTACATACAACAATAGAATAATGTATCTACCATTATCAAATCTCTTAAAATATACACAATGGTCAGATTGACACCTACTGTAGCCATGCTCAGTCATAAACCTGTCAAATTTCAAGTACCATTGCCTAGGAGCTTGCTTGAGGCCATACAAGCTTTTCTTCAACCTGCACACTAGTTTCTCCTTACCCTTGACCTCAAAACCTTCTGGCTGTTCCATGTAAATTTCCTCATCCAAATCTCCATGAAGAAATGTTGTCTTAACATCTAGCTGCTCAAGATGCAAATCCTCAAAAGCAACCAAAGACAATACAACCCTTATAGAAGTCATCTTAATAACCAGAGAAAAAATCTCACCAAAGTCAATACCTGGCTTTTGTGCAAATCCTTTCACAACCAATCTGGCCTTATACCTCATCTTTCCATCCTCACCTTCCTTCAACCTGTAAGTCCATCTGTTCTTCAGTGTTCTCTTACCAGCTGGCAATTCAACCAAATCCCATGTTTGGTTCTCTCTTAAGGACTCCATCTCCTCAACCATGCCACGTTCCCACTTACTCCTAGACTCCACCTGTAATGCTTCTTCAAAACTTTCTGGTTCTCCACCATCGGTTAGCAATAAATAATATAAAGAAGGAGAATATCTAATTGGAGGCTTACTTACCCTTTCAGACCTCCTGATTGGTGTCTTGGACTCGTTCTCAACAATCTGTCCACCCAAATTTTCTGACAGTGACCGACCTCGGCCACCTGTAGACCTGTTACTAGCCGACGCCGGTTCTTCCTGGCCGACGCCGGTGCCTGGTCTACCGACGTCGGTCTCTGTATGACCGACATTGGTTTCTGTACTGCTGACGCCGGTTCCCAACCTGCCGACGTCGGTCTCTGTGTTTTCCTGTAAGTGATTATTTCTTTTTCCCGTGAGCTCATTTTGGACCATAACTTCGTCCAACTCATTATTTCTCTGCCTAGCTTGATCTAGCTTCCTTATCTGATCACTGTACATCACTCTTTCATTAAAAACAACATCACGGCTCCTAATTACCTTGTTAGTTCCTAGATTCCAAAATCTGAAACCAAAATCATCTGAGCCATAGCCTATAAACGTGCACCTCATAGACTTAGCATCAAGCTTCTTTCTATTTTCCTTATCTATGTGCACAAAGACTTCACAACCAAAAACTTTGAGATATGAGAGATCTACCTTTTTACCTGTCCATGCCTCTTCTGGAATTCCACCATCCAGAGCTGTAGAGGGTCCTCTGTTGATCAGGTACACTGTGGTGTCAACTGCTTCTGCCCAAAACTCTAAGGGCAACCCTGCATGCAATCTCATACATCTTGCACGCTCCATAATAGTTCTGTTCATTCTTTCAGCAATACCATTCTGCTAAGGTGTCCTTGGAACCGTCCTTTGTCTTCGGATTCCACGAGTGTAATAATACCAGTTAAACTTAAGACTGTAGAACTCACCGCCATTATCATATCTCAAGCACTTTAATCTTCTGCCTGTTTCATTCTCAACCATGGCTTTCCAAATCTTAAAAGTCTCAAAAACATCAGATTTCTTTTTAATATAGTAGATCCATACCTTTCTTGTGGCGTCATCTATGAATGTAACATAGTACTGTGATCCGCCAATAGAGTCTACCTGAGCCGGTCCCCACACATCTGTGTGAACAAGCTACAACTTCTGCCTTTTCTTAGTAGACCCAGTCTTTAAAAAACTAACCCTTTTCTGTTTTCCAAATACACAATGCTCACAAAATTCTAGATCCATACTTTTCAAATCTGAAAGCATACCTTTAGACTTAAGGATTGACATCCCCTTCTCACTCATGTGGCCAAGCCTTGAGTGCCACAATTTAGCATCCACATCTGAAGTAGATAAAACTGAAGGAGATTTGTTAGTAACACAATTACACAAATAGAGAGTACCTTCTCTCTTACCTCTGGCCATAACAAGTGCACCCTTGGTCACCTTCCAAGAATCTGCTGTGAGAGTTACTGTACAACCCTCATCACCTAGCTTACCTGCAGAAATCAAATTTCTCTTCAAACTAGGAACATGCATCACATCCCTCAACACCCATGTGTTGCCATTCTGCATCTTTAGCTGCACTTTACCTTTGCCAATAATCTTACAAGGCTCATCATCCCCTAAGTACACTATTCCAAAATCTCCATGGACATAGTCACTGAAATATTCTCTGTTAGGGGTAGCATGGAAAGATGCACCAGAATCTAATACCCAAGATTCTATATTATTATGCAAAGAGAAAATAAGAGCATCCTGTGCAATACCTGCAACCTTTGTCTCTTCCTTTCCTTCGTGCTGATTGTCCTCCTTAGGCTTTGACCAACAATCTCTGCTTATGTGCCCCAACTTTCCACAGTTCCAGCATTGTGGCCTTCTGCCATTCCTGGATTTGGATCTGCCTCTTCCCTTAGACTTAGATCTTGATCTCCTCTTGCTCTTTTCTTTTTGCCTTCCTCTGCTCTCGAGATTTAAAGCGTTCCCGAATGTCCCAGATGTCTCTTCTGTGCTTTTCCTGCGAATTTCCTCATTCAAAATAACACTGACCACATCCTCTACTTTTAAAATATTCGAAGCAGAAGCAGTATTAGAAACTGCCATTACCAAGCCATGCCAGCTTTCAGGCAAAGAACATAATATTAAAAGAGCCTTTATTTCATCTTCAAATACAATATTGACAGAACTTAACTGATTAACAATACCATGGAAATCATTCAGGTGATTAGAAACAGATCCACCTTCTTGCATATGCAAATTAAATAACTGCTTCATTAAATATACCTTATTTGAAGCTGAGGGTTTTTCATACAAATTTGCTAACGTGGTCATTAACTCTACCGTAGTTTTTGCCTGTGACAAATTAGATATCACAGTGGAGGCCAGACTCAGTCTTATAGACCCAAGAGCCTTTCTGTCAAGAACTTCCCATTCTTCATCCTCCATGTCCTTGGGCTTCTTTGCTATCCCACCTAACGGTAAGTAAAGATCCTTCTGATACAGATAGTCCTCTATCTGCATTCTCCAGTGTTGATAGTTCTTGCCATTAAACTTTTCCATTCTCAACTTAATTTCTTCTGCCATTGCTTCTCCCACTCAAACAGAAATCCCTGTGAGCAACCTGTAATCCAAACACACTACACAGATCTGAACCACCTGTTAGTGAACCTGAGCTCTGATACCACTTGTTGGGGATCAACCAACAATGGATTACACTTGTGAAAGCAATGAATGCAGAAATAAATCAGATAGATAAGTAACTGAAATGATAAATAGCACAGAACAAGATATACAAGAAAACACCCTGAAAACTTGTATTAAAAACTCTTTACAATAGGAATACAAATGAAGAACTTCGTTCTTCCACACCTCTCTCAGATGCACACAAGATCTCTCACTAGATCTCTATTCCTCAAGAGCTCTCTCTCAAGTACTGTCCTTCAAACATTCACAATGTTCTACTCATACTCTATTACACACACAATAGCTTAGAAGATCTCTCCTACATATAGAAATAGGAAACTTGAGCATGCTCTTACAACAAACAGTTAAGCCTCTTCAACAAGGGCTCTAAAAATAATATTGCTAACAATAGAGACGTGAGCTTGAGTCTACAACTCAAACTCATCATGCAAACACTCGCTTCTGTCCTCGGAAATCGCTTTCTAGACACACAGGTAACCGACGTCAGTTCCTGCCTGTTTGCCTGTGACCGTCGCCGGCCGACTCTACTGCCGGCATCGGTGCCTCTGTAACTGCAATTGACCGACGTCGGTGCCTCTGTAACTGCAACTGACCGACGCCAGCGTCTATGTAGACCCGAACCTGTTTGTGTGCTCCTTGGTGAAGCTTTTAGCTCCACACACCTAACACAAGTGAACAAACTTAACCTATTCATCCCTATTTCCATATCAATCATAAGAGCAGTATTTACACAGGTTTGAAGCATTCAAAGAGTATCTCATGAGCTATATTTTCCAAATTAAAAGATAGGTCACTCTATGTACTTGTTTATCACACATTGAATCCTTATGCACACACAAGCCAACACATAGAAGAACATTGCATAATTATGAGGCCCTCTTCAAAGTATTAGCTATGTAGGCAATGTCTATTGATAGAGGGGTCCTTGGAGAAACTCAACACTATATGCCCACTAACCCATTTTTTCTATAGTCATTCCAAGGGTGAGGAATATAGGGTTTTATCATTTAATAAAGAGAGAAAATCTATGTGCACGATTTGTACACACCAAAATAAAAGTGACAAAAAATATATAAGGCTCTAGGTGGTCACATCCATATCTAGTCATTATTTCAAATTAGACACATGCATCCAACTTAGACACCAATGTTGGCACAACCATCTAGATCCAATGCAAGTGTTTGAGGCCACATAATGCAAAATTCTATAATCTAATAATTGTTTTAAAATCATGATCCAATCCACTTCCAATCTATTTTAGTCTAGATATTCATGTGCATAATAAACCAACTAAGTACTATTATTTTTAATTTATTGCAATATCAATCAATAGTTATATTTTCCATTTTTTGCATATCTTAGTATATAAATTTAAAATATATTTATATAAGTTTGTAAATTAATTTATCTACTATAGATCTATTTATCACCCTTGTGCTTATTCAGTTCTATATTATTAACCTTATAAATAACCCCATACCTACAAAATATAGGGTTAAAATAAGTTTATACCTAGATAATTAATTATCAAACCTACTAAGGTTAATCCTTCATGAAAGGGTGAGCAATAGGGAATCCCCTTTCTTAGGGATCTGATACTTGAGAGACCATTGCATCTAAGATACATAGTGGATTCTAGGGATTCCTCAACTACTACTACACAACACATTTAGTTACTTATAGAAAGAAAACATGTTCTTATTTTTTCTATTCTAAAGAAACCATAAAGCACTCAATGATAGGTTTCATGAACCCTCATTCCTTCTATTTTTACCTCATAACCATAGATTCCTATTATAGATATGCAGAGCATCACAAATCCTACAATATCATATATTACACCTATACATACTCCTAGGCAATATTACCACTTTATTGCACTAGGTTTTGAGTGGGGAGATACTTATGAAAATACCTTGGATGAGATCATAAGATAGTCTTTTATTTTTAAATATTCCAAAAATACCCAAAAAAAAAACATTCAAAAATCTAAAACTATTCTGCATTTCCATATCTTATTTAGCTCCTTAGCATCTATGTTGTTGGTTCCATGTTGGTAGATAGCATATCATTTCTTTCTATATACATAAATGTTTCTTGCATATTTTGAGTGTGATATAGGCATAACCAAGCACATGATATATGCACATATGGATGTTGGGTTTTCCCTCTACTCATGTCATCAATATGTTGGGGGCATCTGCTTATTTAATCATGATACATCTAAGTTACATTATTTGATCATTCTCATTATCATGTTGGAGCTTATGTATTTACACATGCCTTTATCCATGCTTAGATATTTCATAATGTAGTTGATATGCTATGTACTTAACATTATTTTGTTAACACATATATCCAAGGACTAGTATGATATGCTTATGTTGGTTGATTTTGATTCCATGCTTTTATTTTTGTACTTCCTCGAGTGTGTCATTGCTTGATATTATCTTGCATTGTATTACTTTTTTGATCATTTGAATATGCTCTATTAATTGTGGCCTCATGCATATGCTTGCCTATTTGGGCATTTTCTTATGTCATTATTTGTTATATGTGGATATTTGAATGCCATTCTATGCTTTGAGGACATTTCACTAAGTCATGCCCCTTCAATTGTGTGACATTTGAACATTCCCCTTGTAGGAGGTCTCCTTGGACCATTTCTAGTTGTTTTACTTTTGAGTTCTCTTATATGTGTACTAGATTGCTTTATAAGCTTATATTGTTACTCTCTAGATGTTTTCATGATTTACATCATGCATTCTAGGACTTCATGTGATCACATACTATGTTCTTCAATGTTATATCTACCTAGACATGTTATCCATATATGTTACATGATCCATACACAACTTCTACAGTTATCTTATCATTTTGAGGTAAGGTAACTACCAGATTCTACTTCCCCTCACCTTAAAATTGAGGACATGTCATAGATGCATGGCTTTCATACTTTCACAATTTCACATTTCAATGTGGACATGTCAAAAAGGCATGACCTACACACTTATTCAATACTCAACATTTCTAGATTATAGTGGGGGCATATTATATAAACATATTTTTCCATAGTTTACATCAATCCTCAGATTCTTCGATTGAGTGGGGGGCATGCCATAGAAACACATCTTCCATACTTACACTGATTTCAAATTCACCATATTTCACAGTCATATGATTCATATACATGTTTATAACAAACTTATATATGTATTGGTTTTATTATTATACTTATGTTTCAACTTGAAACATATATGAGGTGTATATGCCATGCAAAAGGCACCTAAAGTTATAAAATTAAATCATTTTCCAAATTTCAAATATTTTTATGGACTATTATTATACCATGATGGAATTTTATGGATTATTATTGAGCCAATCTACTGTAGTAGTTGGTTCACCTTTAATTGGTTGATTTGATTAAATTTCACTATTATAATGAACCATGATTTATCAAAATGAGCCATGATCAAGAACTGGTGAGATTCTAACACACTAAACTCTTAATATGCGAAAAGAGAAATCTTGTAGCAAAAAAAGAATCAAATATGAGCATAATAACATCTTATTAATAGAATTGATAAAAATTACTTTGAGGATAGGTACATAAATAGGTAGAAGAGAGGTATAAATCCACCTAAATTTGACAATGTGAACATAAGACAATTGGCAAATAGATAGTGGGCACCATGTGCAAGATATCAACATTGGTTGGTAAATGTCAAGTGCATCTACACCAACCAATTTGAATACAAATTATCCAAGTGCATGTGAAAATTAATGATGACATTATTACACCTAATGACCTCAATATTACACCTAAGCAAGATAAATATACATGTAGAAAAAATCATAAAATAAAATAAAAAGCTTATACTAACACCCTCCTAAAGAGTAGCTTAGGTGGGTAGAAGAATTGGGTCCCAAAATCAAGACCTTATTATGTATCCAAGTACCTATAAAATCCTCCCATAAGAATATAGAGAAACTCCCGCTCAAAGTAGAGACAAGAAAAGAGGACTGTAAATCCTCCCTTTAGAAGATAATGCTAAAGTAACGCGTACCCCAAGAAGAGATCACAAATGAAGATGTTTGATCTTGATGAAGGGTTTGGTGAAGATATCAACTATCTACTCCATAGTCTATAAAAATATGAGATCAATGATTTGTCCATGAATGAGCTCCCAAATGAATTGCATATGAATCTTGATGTGTTTGTCTGCTTATGTTAGACCAGATTCCTACAAATTTGGATAGTGTTTTGGTTATCACAGAAGATGACCATGGATCACCTGAACTATATACAAAACTTAGTAATAATCCCCTAAATCCAAATAGCCTCAGTATTAGCATTGATATTATATTTGTATTCAGCCTCAATAGATGATAACAAAACAACATTTTGATTCTTACTAGACTAACTAATTGGATTTGAACCAAGTGAGAAACTATATCCTAAAGTGGACTTAAAATGTTGAATATCACCATCCTAGTTTGAATCTATGTATCCAATCAAGTCAACATCAATGCTTGATCTATAGTGTATCCTAAAACTCTGAGTACCCTACATGTAGTAGAGAATCTACTTGGATGCTTTCTAGTATAGCTCATGTGGTCTCTGCATAAACCTATAGACCATATCCATTATTTATGAAATATCAGGTCTAGTGTGAGTTAGATAGATGACGCTGCCAACAATTTTCCAATAAAAGGTAGCATAAACCAATGAAGAAGAACACTCAGCCTCAAGTTTGACTCTAAAAATAAAGGGAGTCAAAGATGGCTTATAGTTAGTCATGTGAAACCATGCAAATAAATCAAGAGCATTCTTAGATTGTGAAATGGTAATACCTGAGTTAGTCTATGAAATATCAATACTAAGGAAGTAGTGCAACAAACCTAAGTCAGTCATGGAGAATCTGTCATGCAAAGTAGTTTTCATTACTATAATGGAGGATGAATAACTCTCTATGGTCAATAGGTCATCAACATACAAAACTATAATTAGGAGTGAATCATTCTACCATAAAATATAGACATTCAGATTAGAATGGCATCTGGTGAACCTATCTATGAGGAGGAAGTAATCCATCTTGGCATACCAATCCCGAGGGTCCTATTTAAGGACATAGATAGATTTCTAAAGTCTACAAACTAAGAAATAATCTAGAACAAAACCTTGGGGCTAGTCCATATGTATTTCCTCCTCAAGCTCTTTGTAAATAAATGTCTTATTCACACACATTTGATGAACATCCTAATGATGAGTTATGACAATGGTAAGAGTGAGTCGAATAGATTTCATCTTTGCAACTGGTGCAAAGGTCTCAGTGTATTTAATGCTAGGAACTTGTGAAAAACCCTTTGCTACTAGTCATTCTTTGAACCTATCCACTAACCCATATTCTTCAAATTTTGTTTGATAGGTCCATATAAATTAAGTAAGTTTCAATTTCTTAGGAAGAGGAACCAAATCCAAAGTGTGTTTCCTAATCAAGGAACTATACTCCTCATGCATGGTTGTATCTCACTCAAGAGTTCCAAAAGCCTCATGAAATGACCATGGATTAGAGGTAGTGGAAATTAAGACATGTGGAACAACTTAGAACTATGAGTGTGTCTACCTAATATCTGATGTATCCCCAACCCAATCACCTACACTTTGGAGTGTTTGTCTAGCTCATAGAGGGCATGAAGTTAGAGATTTAGGAGGAGATTCATCAATATTTGAAAATTGACAAGGAGAAAGATGTGAATCCCTATCTCTACTATCATCATCTAAACTATAATAAGAATCCTCATAATCATGGATATGCTAAGGGTGATTTAAATAATTAGAATTGTCATCAAATCCTAGTGAGTCTAAGGAGGGAGAAGTGTCAAGTGTGAATTCTAAAGGACCCTCCTAAAAATGAACACTCCTCTCAATGATCAACTCATGTGTGGTAGGATGAAGAAGCATATATCCCTTAACACCATCTAGATACCCATTAAAGATGTAAGGCCTAGTCTATGTATCCATTACCTTACATTTCTTCTTAGGAATGTGTTCCATATTTGGTTATCACTTTGAAGTGCTTAACTATGGGTTTCTAACTGATCCAAGCTTGAAAAGGAGTGATTCTTTTTAAGGCTCAATGAGGAACATGATTTTGTATATAACATGCATCGTTAATGTCTTATACCCAGTATTGAGGTGCAAGAGATTTGGAGTGTATTATACAGTTTACCATTTCTTTCAAGGAACTATTCTTGCATTTTACCACACCATTTTCTTAAGGATTGTATGGAAATGTATATTATAAATCAATCCCTTTTGAAGTATAGAATTGCTCAAAATGATGGTTGACATACTTTCCACCATTGTCTGTGTGAAAACCTTGATGGTTATCCTTGATTGTTTCTCCACAAGAGCCTTGAAGTCCTAAAAAAGTTCAAAAACTTTAGACTTTATTTGAGAAAGTACACCCAAGTATACCTTGAAAAGTCATCAATGAAGGTAAGAATATATTTGGTCTTGATAAATGAAGGCTATGGAAATAGACCATAAATATCATTATCAACTATCTCTAAAATATGTGTAGATCTCCATGATTTTCCTTTGTCATACTTTTTTTCAAGATGTTTACCAAGTATGCAACTCTAGCAAACACCATAAAAAAATAGACATGAGATAAACCTGTAACCATATCTTGTTGATTGAGTTAATATACGTATTGATAATTGACATGATCAAATCACTCATGTCATACCTTACTCGCCCCATCTGAGTGAGTGAGTAGTGTAGTAAAAGGGTGATCAAGAGCAAAGTGCGATAAAGTGTACAACCATGATTAGTGATTTGATTTCTCAACTGCCACTATAGAATTATTGTGCAAATCCATAATGACCATATAATCTAGGATAAAATCAACTCTCTTACATGATCTAATGTAGGTGATATGATAAATAGATAGGATATTATTTGATAGTGAGGGAACACATAAAACATCCTCAAATGTTCCATCACTCATGTTAACAAACACTCTCCCACAAACTTCTACAAAAGTATCATCACCTATCAAAATATAAGGTATATAACATGGCTTTAAGGATGATAAAAAATCCCATGATGAATCCATATGATGTAAAACACTAGAATCAATTACCCATATGGAAGGCTAAGATGTAACTGCAATAAGGGACTTGCCCTTACCTTTTCCTTTACCACTATATTTTTCCTTAGAGGACTCTGGGGTTGATGAAATTTGTGTGATAGACTCATGGCACTTATATTATTCCTCTCAATATTTTTTTTTTAAGTGGTCTATTTTTTTCTTCATACATTTATGTTTAGCATGCCCAATTATCTTGTAATAGACATATTTGACCTTCTTTATCTTAATTTTGGAATTTGAAGATGAAGTCTTATTTATCATTGCTTTTGATGTAGCATATTTTTTTTGACCCTTATTTTACTCGTAGTCCTTCTTTTTCTATTTATTATCCTTACTACTTGAAGCCTTATGGTTTTCATGACTAACATTAAGGGCATGAGATTCAAAGGACTTCAAAGTATCCATCTAAATAAGCTTGTTTTGTTCCCTATTCAAGCCTTTAGAAAATTCATCTAAGGATGACATGGTTTATGTAGCTCCTAAGGAACTCTTATTAGCATGAAAGTAGAGACAAATAAAAAATAATCAAGACCTAACTTGGAAAGAATTGAAAAGATCAATTGTTCATCCTTTTTCTCTATTCGACACAATTTTAACTAAACCCTCAGTGACTTAAATTTGGTAAAAAAATATTGTATTATGTCAAATTTTCCTAGACTCAAAATAATGATCTCATTATCTAGCTCATGACTCCTCATTACATCTTTCTTCCCAAAGAGTTCTTTCAAAGTTGTGTAGACCTATTTTGAGATTTTTTAGTTTCAGTGTGGAAGAGTAACTCCAGAGATACAGACAAAAATAATAGACCATAAGCCTCATCACATTGGTTAAACCACTTAATATTTTTTGTATTTATAGTTGCTTCACTTTTAATACCCATAGTTATTCTGTGTAAACCTTTACTTCTTAACAATATTTATACTTTAGTTTTCCACTCATGATAATTGTATGGAGTGAGAAGTGGAACCAAACTATAATCCAGAGTGTAGTGAAATAAATATATTTATATAAATGGAAGTGTAAAAGAGAAAGTAAGGCACAAGTTAACCCACCCTAATACTATTAGTAATAACCCCCTAGATTATAGAGGTTTGGCAATTTATATTTTAGTGCATATACAATTGGCACTTATTAGTTCATATATAATCAAAACTTTATATTTAGTGCATATATAATTTTACAAGGGTTGAAAGTACCCCGCACTAGCCAAATAATAATATTACAATAACACCAATGAAAAGAGCTCAAAAAAGAACACATTTAAAAAAAATGGCACCTCAAAAAGAGTTGCCTATAAAAATTTGTGTGCTTTAAAAATTCTTTCAATCAAAATTTTATTAATTCTTGCATGAATTGAATTCATACTTTGTCAAATTTTAAATTTTTGTTTACACAAATTGTTACACAATAAAGCCTACCAAACATGTTTATCCCTTTTGGGCTAGTTACAACCATGGGATAAACACCCATGTGACTAGGGGCTAAGCTTTAGAAAGTTGGTGATGTCACCCTTTGGTTTTTCTCCCGACCATGCTAGAGATGATGTCTTGAGTGGGTGTAAATTTTTACTTGCATGATTATAGGAATATGTAAAAAGGATTTTCCTTGAGTGGATTGGTGCTAGGAAGTTGATTTGAAAAAAAAAAAAAGATTTCCCAGTTGTAAGTTGCACGCTTCAATTATGATCCAAGTAATGATATATGCAAAAGGTTAGAAGTGGGAACAATATATCTCGTTGGTAAGATAAAAGCCTTAAAAAAGAACAAATAATTATTTCAAGGATTATTAGTAAAATTTTATGAGAGTGATTTGCAAGCTGAAATAAATATATTGAGTAATCTAATTAATTGGTAGTGTGATTGATTGGAAAAAGAAGTGGTTGATTGGAAAATTTGAAAAAATAAGCTTAGATGTGGACTGAAATAGATTCATAGGGTGGGTGAATATATACGGGTAGGAGGAAATTGAAATTTTCATTGTTTAAAAATTCATTTTAGTTGATTTTTTTAAATAGCCACCTAGTGTTGATTTTGCTCTAGGAGAGAAGAATGGAGTGGTGTAGATAATATCTTATGATTATATGGAATCTTAGTCTTTTACACTTGGAAAATTTAGACTTTGGTTGTTCCTCTTAGTTATTTACCTTTCCTAACTCCACAAGTCTCACATATACTTTATCTTTATTCCCCTTGATCTATATCTCTTAGTCCAACTGGTGTTATATTAATGACCGATGTATTCTATCTTTTCCAAAATGCTTAAAATGTACTTATCCTCCATCTATGTAAGTTATGAACCTGTACCTACTCTCCTACTCCCTGCACACTAATGTCTCAAATAGATAGTAGTGTTGACATTATTGTCTTATCTTGACGTGTCTAGTGACCTAAAGTCATCCAATTTATAAATGAAATTATCATAATTGTAGACACCAGAATCATGTCTACTCCTTGGTCATTCTCCTTCTTGGTCCCTTTCAAACTTAACCATGCCTAACCTATGTTTTATTAATTTAAAATACCTATTTTAAATTAATAATTCCTCCTTGCCACCTCACCCATCACACCTCACCTCTCCTCGGATACCTCTCCTTGGATTCCTCCATCACCCCATGCCAAATCTGAAATGCTTAAACCCCATTTCAACCCTTCCCCTAGCCTCTCGCACTCATTTAACCCACCTTTGACCGTTTTCCCATGACCAACTGACCTCGACAGATGGAAGAACGGACAAAAGGCTATTTTTATCCCTTTTTCCTATTCTCTGGCTGCCGACGTCGGTCAGTAGTCGACAGACATTGGCGGTATCACCGACGTCAGTTTCCTTAAAACAACATTCTGCGTCTGAAATGCGGCATCTTTTTCCAATCTTTTGATTAGCCAACCTTCCAATCTTCTGACCTCTCTCGCTCCCTCTCTCCAAAATGCACAGCAAGCATCACAGGGTATAGCTACTCTGCATCAGTCACTCCACTCTACAGGTAGTCTTCCACATTAGCAGCATCAACAACAGGTCTCCTACACTTCTTCTTTAGCATGCAAGAGGTAAGTATTCTTCTTTTGTTTCATCTCAGTATTTTAGAATGCTTTGATAATCAGTCCCCATTTTCTACTTCTAAGTGCTATGAACCAGACCCAACTATCAACTAGACCAGACTTGACTCTCTTCTTGAGAAGGCTGAGAAGCCTTCTTCACATTCTCACTCTTTTTGACACCCTGTCCCTTATCTGACTCTTTCCTCAGACCTTACTCTCTACCCTGCACAAACCATCAGACTCTCAGAGTACCACAGACCATTCCATCAACCAGAGACCCATCCAGAACCTGTCCAAAGCCTCATTGCCCCGACCGACGCTGGCCGCCAGGCCCATTGCCCCTACCGACGTCGGCAGACTAACCGACGTTGGCAACTTTGACCAACCAATGACGGCAGACTAACCGACATCGACGATTGTGGCAGACTGACAACAGACTACAGGTACGCATTACCTTTATTTCTTTTGTTTAGTCTTTCATTATTTCTATCTATCAACATTCTCTTTTATCAAAAGTGGACTGTCATCCCTCGAGGAAGTCTTTGCACTTCTGGGATCAAGCTTTGCTTGGCAGTCCACCTTACATCCATCTGACAATCTCCTTGTTTAAGTCTTTATCTCTATAGGTGTTGTCCTCCACAGCCAAAGAGGAGTCCCTACAACATCTGGATAATGATGCGCAAACTTCATCCTGGTACGTACAAACCCTAGACCATTTCTCTTAATTTCTTTCATCTTTTGAATGTGGAAAAGCAAAAACTTGTTAGAAATAGTAATAGTTAGTCTAAGTTCTTTAATGTGATTTATTACTCCAAAAGGATTGATATAAATACAAGATCAACCCTTATTCATTCCTCACCTATAAAAAGGCCAAATAGACCAAGCCACTTATCCAAAGCACTCTATCAAGCATTCAATTGAATAAAGATTCCCTATTTCCATATTAATTATAGGTACATCACATCTAAAGGTCTGGAGTACTAAAGGAACAACCCAAGAGCCTGATTTTCTAAGTTACAAGCTAAGTCATTGTTATACTTACTTTGCACATATTGTATGATTCACACACAAACCAACACATAGGGGATACCTATATGAGTATAAATCCCTCTTCTGGAGTATTGGCTATGTAGGCAACATCCTCTGATAGTGGGATCTTTGGGGTTAGTTTGACACCATGTGCCACTAACCTATTTTTCTCTAAGGTCACATTGAAGATGGAAAGCTAGGGTTTTTCCATTTCATAAGGAACGATTGTCCATGGCCTAGATTTAAATACACAAGAGTGAAGGTGAAACAAAACCCAAAATTATCTAGGTGGTCACATCCTATTTCAAAATATATTTCATATAAGACACTAGTGTCGAACCCATATAGTAGCGTTGATACAACCATCCTAGGCTGACGTTACTATCCAAAGAGCTAGAGGTGTCAAATCTAGAATTTGATGATTATTCCAGAATCTCTTTCTTGCCTAATTTTAGCCTATTTTAGATCCATAAGTATATTAACATTAGAACAAGCTAAGTAATTTACTTCTTTGTCATTTCTATATCTAACATATTTATACTTTCCATATTTAGATTATCTCAGCATAATAAATTTAGTATATGCTTATATTTGAGTTTATCATCTAATTGACCTGTTATAGATCTGATTATCACCCTTTTGCCATTTCATTTCTATATACCCCTTTAGCATCTAGATAACCCCATTCTAGATCATTTTAGGGTTAAACATTTGGGTACATATGACCAAGACGTTTCTTCATTTGATTATCAAATTTTTTGATAACTACATAAAGAGATTATGGCTTATGTGAAAACTAATAATAAGGGGGACATGTCTTCAAACAAATTTATTAAACCCCCAACGTTCCTACATTTCCAAATAATATCCCTCTATTAAAGGTGATGGTTTTTTTCTACCTTCATATAAAACAAATTCTCTATCAAAAAAGGTATCCTTACCAAAATTTTCCAAAGATAAAATTGTTATACCCTTACCAAAGGAAAATGAAACAAATTCTTCAAATGGTACAAGTTGTTCAAATGATATACCAAATGCACCAAAGTTCAAAGATCCCATACCATTACCAAAATATCCTAAATTTAGTGATCATGAATTTGCACTTGTTATACGTGAGGATGATGTCAAACCATTCCTAAGTCACACTTAACCCAAATATCTCTAGATTAGTTATCTTCAAGACCTTTTTTACTGTATAAGGCTTCCCAAGCCATCCTTAACTAGTATAAAAGACTCTCAAAGAATGCTACAACTCTATATTGAGTGCTATGAATGTCTAAATTAATTCAACTAATCAACATTCAACTTAATGATAATTATTCTATTATATTTTCACCTACAACTTAACATCTAATCCAAATCACAATAATCAGTATAACATTCACTCATACAATTATAATTTTAGGACCTTCCCCTTTTTAAAGTAAATAATCAAGTATTATCCATCTATACATTTGAATTAGATGATTGTTTTTATAATTACAGAGTCATCAATCATCAAGACCATTGATTTGCAACTAATACTTATTTAATATTGGTTTTATTTACAAGTTCTTATTGCAACTGTTAAACCACTGTGTTAAGAAAATAGTTGAGCATCTATATACATTTATATTTGATGGTAAAATAAATAAAGGGAGAACTATCCATATGGGTCATCTCTTAATCATGTAGTTAATGACTAAGAGAAATAAATCAAATACACCTATAGCTGAAACTCACATAAACACCTTTTCTTAACGATTGATTATCTAGGTTAGATTGGCATAATGGGTGAATGCTTGGTTTTGAGAAGATAAGGTAAATCATCAAAAATAATGTATAACTAAATAAGATGAAATAAGCCATGATGCTACAATAATATATAGACCTTTGGGGCCACAATTCATACTATGGAGTTTTCCAAAAACATAACTCATTGTTAATGACTCGGTAAATACAACTAGTTCTTTATTTTACACAAAATAACATAGTATTAAAAAGTGATTTTAACCTTGTAGGTTATAACAATCAAGCTCTAGGTTATTATGAGATCCATTTTTAGCCATGTAGGTGGTTATTGCCACCACCTATAGGTCTAAAAAAACATATCTATAAACACTTCTATGTGGTGCCTGGTGATGCCATCATACTCATAGATCAATAAAATAGACATGAAACTACCTAATCTACATCTAATACTTATGTAACCTCTTTACATAGATTTTTTTTTGGAGAGTATAAAAAGGTTGATATGATCTCCATGATGGCCTTGTGGGTAAGGGTGAACCCTTACCCCTAAGCCCATAACGAGGGTTTCCAAATAAAAATATCTATAGTGAAAATAAAAAGACAATTTTATAGCAAACAAGCGTTTACAACAACCCACTAAAATGAAATCCCAAGCTTTTTCAATTGGCATTTTCCATATAAAAAACTCAATAGATATTTGACAAGATTCATTAAATTAAAACCCAAAAGAGAATTTCCCAGCTATTAATCTCTACTATAACACATTTCACATAAAGGGTTTGATTATTTATTTATCCAACATGATCTAAAATGTAATGGCACAAGAACGAACACTTTTATTTTATTTTAAAAATAAACCCAAATCAAGAAATTTGTTACTTGTCTGATACATAAAATAGAGGCCAAGAGTCCCCTTCAAAACCATGTTCTTCTCTTCTTTCTTCTATCAATGTTGTTCCCTTTACTAAACCTTCCATTATTTTTATCTACCACTTCCTCACTGACCACCATTATTAATCTACAACCTCTTGCCCAAATGGCACTATCACCATTCTCCCAAACATGCCACAAATCTAAGGCACACATTCTTCTTATTCTTCCCAAGGAAAAAATGCATAGGGTTTCTCCATCGAACAAGCCCCAACTATTCTGCATTCCTTTTCCCAAAAGAATACTACTCAAGCAATATCTCATGAATTCCAAGCCCTAATAATGCTTTTTCCAAAACCAATGAAAATAATATTTTAAGCACTATAAGAGCTACATAGTAAAATACATTCATATACCCATTCAAATATTTTTATAAATATATTAACTTTTGAGTGCATTTGAGTGTGCCATAAGGGTCTAAAGGCCCCTTGGGGTCAAAGGATGTCAAAAGGGAATTTTTTTATTCTTATTAATGTAGACACATGCTATGACCACTAAAACCTAAAGACGTAGTAAACAAAACTCCATATGAATAAAATGCTACCATGCACGATTAAATGAACTCATGT
The DNA here is from genome assembly GCA_037957365.1 of Torreya grandis. Classification (NCBI taxonomy): domain Eukaryota; kingdom Viridiplantae; phylum Streptophyta; class Pinopsida; order Cupressales; family Taxaceae; genus Torreya; species Torreya grandis. Next base: position 3,991,655 of record JARHVA010000788.1, read on the forward strand.
AATTAATGCAAGAAAGATTATTACTCTCATAAATTAATCGACTCAACAAGTGACTCAACATAGTTAAAGAATCAACAAATCTCTACCTAGAGTAACCATGCACAAACTCCAAAACAAGATGAGTTGTTATTAATAAAACTAAGTGCACTCAAAAATTAACTTAGCATATTCAATACTCACCAATTAAATTTATAATCATCATCAAAATAATTATGTATAAACAGGAATATTCAAACAATGACACACTAGGCAAACAAGACATCAAACAATAATCATAGTGCATGTGTGACTATTCTAGATTTCTTTCTTTCTACCCATAATTGCCATCATTTGCCTCCTCTGCCCTATGATGTTCTCCCCCTAAAATTATTATGGGGCACACTATCCTGCATCTACCATTATTACTCTACAACCTCTTGCCTAAATGGCAGTTCACCATTCTCCCAAACATGCCACAATTTTAAGGCAAACATTCTTATTATTCTGCTTAACAAAAAAATGTGCATTGCTTCTCCATCAAACAACCCCCAACTACTCTCCATTCTTTTTCCTAAAAGAATATTAAACAATATCTCACAAATTCCAAACCCTAATCATGCTTTTCCAAAACCAATTACAATAATATTTTAGTCATTATAAGAGCTCATAGTAAAATGCCTTCGTATACCCATGCAAATATTTTTATAAAACATTGTAATGATCTTGATGTGCAGATTTCACTAATGCCTTAAGGTTTTGGTGCAATGGTTCGTTAGATTTTGTATCAGAGGTTCCACCTAGGTTCAAGTCATGGAGTAGGTGGTTATGCCAACATTGTAGTGTTCTTTTAGGGCTCATACATGTAGGAGATCTTGGTGTAAATGTGCAAATCTAGCCCAGAGTCTAGGCTTCAAAAGCATGGTGGGATGTTATGATCTTGATGTGGGGATTTCACTAATGCCTTAAGGTTTTGGTGTAATATTTTTTTATAAACATACTAACTTTTGAATGAGTCTATGTGTGCCATAAGGGTCTAAAATCCTCTTTGGGTTTAAGGATCTCAAAAGGGGATTTTGTTATTCTTATTAATGCAAACACATGTTATGACCATCAAAACTTGAATACATAATAAAAAAACCTCCATATGAAGCAAATGCTACTATACATGATTAAATAAACTCATGTAATTAATGAAATAAAGGTTATTACTCTCATAACTCAATGCACTCAACAAGTGACTCAACACAGTCAAATAATTAACAAATCCCTATTGACAGTAATCATGCACACACACCAAAGGAAGATGAGTTATTATTAACACAACTAAGTACAATCAATAATTAACTCAACATAGTCAAATAATCACTAACATGATCAATAATCATCATCAAAATAATTATGTGTGAATAGGACTATTCAAACAATGACACACTAGGCAAACAAGACATCAAACAACAATCATAAATGTGTGTGTGACTATTCTAGATTTACTTCTTTCTACTAGTAGTTGTCATCATTTACTACCCTCTCCCCTATGATGTTATCCCCCTAAATTAATTGTGGGGCACATTATCTTGCATCAGGAATTTTTTAAGTGGAAAATCTTCGTTAATCTATGAATATTCCATTTTTTGAAGACAACATTTGGCCATTTTTGTGGAGTGACCGACAGGGAAGGATCACCTAAATTTTTGGGGTCAAAGTTAATTTCGAGGACAAATCACCTACATTTGATTATAAATTTCCTCATATAAATTTAATTCATCGGTACCTTGAAAGCCAATCTAGAGGAATTCACCACAGACCGTCGGGCAACTTTAGAAATTTTTTTAGTGGTTTGTATTTCAAGTCCTAGGAAGGCTTCAAGAATCAGTAGTTCCTAGCAAGGTATGCAATGATTTTTTTTATAATATAATTTTTTAGTATTTTTTAACTGTAATTCCATTTATTAATCTTTGAGTGCCATCAAAATAATTAAACATGAGGGCATCTGATGGTAGCTTGTAGGTGTCTGATGATATCCTATGAGTGCAGGCACCCGATGGTAGCTAACGAGCACCTGACTGCGAACTGCTAGCATCCGATGGTACAATATGGGTGGATGTTGGTAAGATGCATGGAGATGATGATAGAATGTATGCAAATAGATGATGGTAGGTTGTTGGCACCCACCTACATACTATTGACATCCACCCACAAACTGTCAACATCCATCGACAGTCTATTGGTAGGCACCAACAGTCTACGAGCGGGCACCAATAGTCTGTGGGTGGGTGCCAGTTATCTACAGTCAGACATTGGTAGGCTATATTCAAGCACCAATAAGCTACCATAATCCACCTATATGCTACCATCGAACACCAACAGACTTCAGTCAGGTGCCAATAGGCTGCTGTCAAGTGCTTACACTTGTAGGATATCGTCAGATGCTCACAGGCTACCAACAAATACCTTCATGTCTGCATTTCTTGGGTGTTCATTTACATTTGCATGTGATTCTGGGAAACCTGGTATTTTTTGTGTGATTTATTGCAAAACATCATATGATTCACTTGTGTAATGATACACCTTCCAAATTGATTTACCACCATTACGAATTCGATTTGCCTTGACCTCCATGAATTTTTTTATATGGCCCACTAAAATGAACTCCACCTCATCAGAAAAAATGTAGTTAGTTTGAGTCATGTGAAAAAGATATAACTGGAATAAATACAAATTAAATATATTAAATGAAATATTAACTAATTATGAAATCACCTTTGTATATAGTTCTCAATACCATAGTATTGCTATAAAAATCTGAGATATGTACATTTACACATGCCAATATCATCATATAATACTCACATACAAAATCAACAATGGAATTAAAACAATTAAACAAAATAATTTTTAATATTCTTATCAGATAGCTAAATCAATTTGTCTAATGTCTGAGCTTAAAGGTTATTGCTTGTTTATAAGGAGTGGAACATAATGTAATAGATGGAACAAGTCATTGACTTGATTACACATGCAACATAGAAGGTCGATAAAGTCAAATAAGTTTGAACATATCTCAGGGCCTCTCTGAACAATCATGCAGTGATTCCAACTTGAGGAAAATTGCCATTTCAAAATCCAATTATTAATGCATCTAAAATAGATGAAAAATACCGAACGATTGTTTAGGAATTCAAAAGACAACAATTGGCTAAATGAGAGATAATTTTTTGTGATAAGTTCATGTGACATGGAGATTTTGAGGCTATTTTTAACCCTGTACTTTTAAGAACTTTCAAGCTTTTTTTTAAGATGCTTTAGTCTAGTGATAGAAATATTTTTTCTTTGATTTACATGAAAATTGCTTTTCTAGATGTGGTGGTGACCCATCCATTGTTATAAATACATTCACAAAACTCTTTTCAAAGCTTTTCAAAGGAGGAAGAATTTGGTACACTTAAGAAATATTTTGGGATGTTTTGTGAATTTGTTATGTTTCTAACTTCCTTAAAATCTAGATTAATTTTAAAGATGCTTTGGGATATAGTAATCATTATATAAGATTTAAAGTAATCATTATATAAGATTTAATTGCTCGCTTGTGAATTGGTTATATTGAGTAATTGATTAATTTAACCATCTCTATGGCTAGCTCTATTTCATTTCAATTGCTATGGATGGATGTACTTTTGTTTTGCAATTCATTGTGGTAAATTTATTTGATCAAGTTATACCATGGGGATTTGTTCACAATTAATTATTCTTTAGATTTTTTTGTTGTGTTTATTTAAATTTGAGTGCATGCTAGGTTTGATAAACATAGGCTTCCCTACGATAAATTTTATAAAATGTTTATTTTAGAAAAAAAATTCTCAATATAAAATTTGGGAATTTTCTTTTCTACCTTACTTTTCTTATTTGATTTTTTTAACAAGAAAATTATCTTATACTATAAGATCATTGTGAATATTCATACTTAAATTAATTTTGATTTTTTGATAAATAGAACTAACTTGATCATAAAGAATAATTTCTCAAATAAATAACAATCATATTTCTCTAACTATAATATTCTACCATTTAATTATTCATAAAACTACTTGCTTACTTACTTGGAACTCATACCTTGAATTATGAAAATAATTATCCCATCCAAAACTTTGACTCATTACAAACTTGCATCAACAATAACTTTTATTGTTTTTTCCGAATAATTTGCAATTAAAAAAAAAAAATTAGTAGAACTCTATTAAAAAAATGATGAAATAAAATTTCGAAGTGTGATCGTCATTTACCACGTTGAAAAACAAACTTTCGCTTTTAGGTTGATGGTAGGAAGCTTCTTTTAATGTTGCGTGAGAAAAAAGAATGGCTTTTGGATGAGTGGAGACAGCTATTTGATATGTGATAGCGGAGAATCGCCCAAGCCGCCGTATGGTCAAATTATTGACACGTTATTCCCACTTGAGCAACTGGAATCTTCCTTCAAATTCATTATTGCATCGCTCCACATTACTATATAAGGCCTTCAACCTAATTCCATTTCGCAGGTGCAAATACTTGCAGTGACTAGTCCTGTCTTTTATTTTCCATTCAGAGAAGAGATGCCAATGCCTATCGTAGAAAATCGCAAGTGCTCGGCCTCACCCCATAATAATTTCCTTATATTTGTCCTCCTCGCCTGCTTTTCAGTGTCGTCTCTTTGCTTAAACCCCCCTCAAGGCAGAAAGTTGTCTGCGCTAGTTCCTTCAGCTCCCCTTGTATTGCAATATCACAAGGGACCCCTCCTCACGGGCCCCGCTCCCATTAATGTCTACATTCTCTGGTATGGTAAATTCTCTCCCACCCAGAAAGCCATCGTTTCCGATTTCGTGTCTTCCTTGGGAGCGGCCATTCCCACCCAGCCCTCCGTAAGCGCTTGGTGGGCAACCACCCAGAGATACACCGACTCCGCCAAACAAGGCGTGTCGAGGGTTGTTAAGATTGGAGGGCAGGCCTCCGATGCATTGTATTCTCTGGGGAAGAATTTAAAGAGAAGTGATATATCACTCCTGGTGAGAGGAGCCCTTGCTAAAAGTGTTTTTCCCTCAGACGCCAGGGGAGTTTATATTCTTCTCACGGCCGATGACGTTTACGTGGAGAGATTCTGCATGGACTCGTGCGGTTTTCATAACTCCATTCCTTTGTCGAAGAATGAGAGGATTTTGTTGGCGTGGGTAGGGAACTCCGGTGTTCAGTGCCCTGGGTATTGTGCGTGGCCGTTTGCAGAACCACTGTACGGCCCTCCCACTCCTCCGCTCTTTCCGCCAAATGGAGACGTGGGTGTGGATGGAATGATAATAAATATTGCAGCAGTTGTGGCAGGAACAGCCACCAATCCGTTCAACAGTGGATATTACCAAGGCAGTGCTTTGGCTCCGCAAGAGGCAGTGACGGCGTGCAGTGGGATATTCGGGAAGGGAGCATACCCCGGGTATGCCGGAGAGTTGCTGGTGGATAAGAGAAGCAAAGCCAGCTACAACGCATATGGCATTAACAAGCGTCAATTTCTTGTGCCGGGCATTTGGGAGCCATCTCGACTGGCGTGCAAGACGACGCTGTCCTAGTAGTAGTAACCATCTCTTTGCATTTGCCACGACTCCCAACTTTCGCGTACATGACGACCACGACGACGACTGCGGCCTCATATGACAAGAATGAAAATGAAACTAAGTCCTTTTTTTAATCTATATGCTCATCTGATACCTACTTTATAATCTAATGAATAATTTGTTTTAATCCTCGGGCAACAATTTCTTGAAATAATTGGGTTCTATTTTTGAATTTTAAAAACAATGAAATTTATTTTTAAAAAACAATTACTTCCCAAGAAAAAGAAAAGAATCTAAAAATTCTATAATATAATCTGTCGAACCTAAGGTCGTGGAACAAGTCAAAGGTAGGGTCTATTATTTTTTCAATTGTGACCAAAATGTCTAAATACCATCAAACTTGAAAGGCAATTGAATAGAATTCGTTTTACATGGAGAAAGTATCCCCAAAGCGAGCATGTTGTTGACTTTCCCATTCAAATGATTCTTAAATAAAATATAAAATACAATGGTACTATTTAAGATAAATTTGATGGTCTTATAAACGTAAAGGATGTGAAAATTTATGTGGGAGACGGTACGGGAAAAGATGGGCAATAAGGTGTTTGCTGTTTACTTATTTAGATGAACTGTCTTTCCTCTTGATAGACAATGTTTTCAATAAATAATTTTTCACAATTAAAAAAATTATTATTAAGTGTAGTCGTCAAAATTAACCCTCGCATGGGAGTGGCTTCCAATTTTTCCAAATGATAATTTTCAGGAGGTTTCTTTCTATCATTTAAATCATAATATTTTTTTTACTCTTCTAAATTTTAATGAATATATCAAAATAAAAAAGTTAAAACAATATATATAATCAACTATTATATCATAAATTATACGATGAATTTTGACATCAAACTATTACATATATTGATCAATTAACCAACATAAATAATTAGGCATTTACACTCCATTTAATATAAAATATGTTAATTAACACCAAATGTTTTTTGTTTTATTTTGGTATTAAATAAACTTTTCCTAATTCCATCATTACTTGTCATACATAATATTAACCTTTTATTTGTAGATGCTAGTATTTTGATAATTTATTTAGAGGAAAGTCTATACATATTATTATAGATTTTAATATCTTTTTAGATATACAATATTTATATCTTCATATATATATATATATATATATATATATATATATATATATATATATATATATATAAGATTCTTTTTTAGATCACACTTCAATTTATTATCAATTGTTGAGTTTACATTAAACAAAGGGTATACTTCCCTCCACACTCTTGAGAAACAATGCCTTCAAATTTAATTTCAACTCATTAAAACAAATATTGACCTAACTTACTTACTTCACCTACCCTCCCATACAATGTCAAAACTTGAGGCCTTACCTTAAACAAGCAAATTAAAGTTAATTAGAAAAAATGCTTACCTAAATTATGTGACCATCTCTACTCTAAAAAGTAAATTCCTTAAGACATCATTCTTCATGATTTTTTAACAAGCCCACTCATTAATGTTGAATCCTTCATGTGGTAACTATATCACTCACATGGTTAGAAAGATGACCAAATTTTCAATTGTTTTATCTATATACCCATATTAAGCATTCAAATCCTCTCTATAGTTCTAGAAAATTGTGGGATTTACTCTTCTTAGAATGCCAAGGCTTCTACTCTATTAGGCCTAGTAGATCTATATTGACATGGATATAATTTGTCCACATATTTTTTTAATTGATGCATTAAATATATATCTAAAAGAGAGATAAATATGGGTATCATAGATGAGATCTATAAAGTCTATTTATGGTTTAATTGTAAAGAACCTCAAGAACATCTTTCTTCAAATCTTCAACATTAATACAATACATATTTTTACTTAGAGAACGAGTTCATCCAACTTCCAATGTATAATAGGATTTAATTACTCTATACTTTGAGGGGTTTTTGGTGAAATTCAGAGTTTATTCACACCATTTCGACATAGATCTACATATTTATATATTCATCAGGTATATTATATATGCCATATTTGTTCCACGGAACTTAAAACTGATGATCATTTTATATTTAGATGTTTTTCTTACTATGAGATTAGGGGACAAATATTTTTCATCTTTCAAGAGACATATAACTCTATCCATGACTTTTTGGCTTATGAGGATCATAGATATTTGATCTTCACCAACATTTAGCCAGAGACCTTGTTTCCATAATGATTTTTATTGCAAGAAATTATTCTTCCATTTATCTTGTTAGTTCAAGTAAGGGTTGAGTAGGAAGCGACCTTATGATGGATTTGTAGATGTGATGAACATGTCTAAGAAGCATCATAGGATACAATTTTTTTTACAAATTATCATTATCATTAAGTTTTTTGTACACTAGAAAACCATTTATTTCTTTTTATTTTTTCAATGCTTCCCATAACGAAGAAAACTTTAGCTCGGTAGATCTTTGGAAAGCCACTATGTTAGGGTTTAGTATTTCATGATTTTTTTCTTATCATACTGGAATTTTTGGTAAGATACCATCTTTGTATAAGCAATCATAATTATTGTGTTGCACCTATTATGACATCACCCTTTGTGTGACAAGTTTTTTTAATAACATTTAGCATGCCCGATTCCTCAACTCCATCATTCGATAGAGGTGATTTCATTGGATATCTATAGGTGTTTTCATAAAAAAGTTAAGAATTTCATATCAAAATTTGTTATGCCCTTAACTTTTGGCATGTCTTGGGATATGTGTGGCTAACTTGTGGCTTATATACCTCTTTTATATTCTTGTAAAATTTCTCTCTATTCTTAGTTAGGTCAGCCTATGGAATAACCATGGTTAAATAGACTCTATATAGGAGCTAGTGGTTAGTCTTTGATTATCATGTTAAATATTCTGATCTTAGTGAATTATTGTGGAGGTTGACCCCTTGAAGTGGCTTTGCTACACTATCCATTATTTTACTCTGCTGCCAATTATTACTGTGTGATCTCTCATATTGTCTTATTCTATGTGATATAAAATCATTCTATGCAAACATCTAAGTAATTTCATTACAAGTGGTATTAGATATTTGATTTGGGCAAGTTTCCTGTGACATTTTTTTTAGATCTGGTGAGGTGAGACTTCTGTGAGGGGAAGGAGTAAAAAAACATAACTTGCAATCCAGGAAGAATTAATTTTTTCTATCAGTGCAGTATTATTCGAAACACTTTTTTGAAAAAAAACAAATAAAAAAAATTATAATTTTTTTTCACTTTGTACAATTGCAGTCATTGGATTCATCTCGACAAGATGATTGTAACTATATATTCTACTGATACACTTTTTTGTGCTAATTTTTTTTACCCTAATTCACAAAGGTAGTCATTATATTCATCTTAGTGAGGTGATCGCAATGGTACCATCTCCTAGTACACTTTTTAAGGGCAAAATCCCTCAGGTTTGTATATGGATGGTCCTTCTACATGGAGATGAAAAGGGGGGTAAGAAAATCCTAAGACTCCTACCAGTGACATGGAATCTGGAACTTCAAATCTATTGATTTCTCAACTTTAGGTTGACATAAAGGGCTTGGTGTGGCATGATGACTATGTTGCAGTTCAAACTAATGTTTTAAGGATGCATGAAGAGATTAATGGGGTTCAAAATCAATTGAATCAGATCACTGCTTTATTGGCTACTCTTTCATCTTAGTTATAATCAAACAACCCTCTACTTCATCATTCAGGTACTCTTTTCAACACTAACAACTCCAATTTTAGTGTGAAATTGATGTTACCCAAAGTAGACATGCGTAAGTTTGATGGTAAGGATCCTCTCACTTAGATTACCTAAATTGAGAATTTATTTGTTCTGCATCAAACTCCTAGTTCTCAAAAGGTGATAGTAGCATCTCTGTATTTGGAACGTGAGCAGTTCATTTGGTATCACTGGTTGTTTGCTAAAAAATAATGGCTCTCTTGTTACATGGTCTATTTTTAATGATGAGTTGTTGGATCATTATTAAAATAATTTCTCTGAGAACTACTTTAACCAATTAGCCAAACTGTGGCAAACAAGAACTATGAAGGTTTATATTCATTAGTTTCAGAATCTATCCTTACAGGTGAAAGACATCATCGAGGAAAATTTGACTGATCTATTTTTGGGTGGCCTCAAAGCTAACATCCAATTGGAGGTTAGGATGTTCAACCCAACATCTATATCAGAAGCTATCCCATGAGCATGTATGATAGAGGAAAAAGAGATGGTCAAATGAAAAACCTTCACTACTAGTCATGATCACACCTTTCTAGCACCATCATTTTCTCAACCCACCAGACTGACACCTCGACAAATTGAAGTGAAGTGAGTCAAAGGGTTGTGTTATGGTTGTGATAGAAAATGGAGCAAAGGCCATCATTATGCTAAAAAGAAGCTATTTTACATTGAAGGTGCCAATGAGGATGATGATGATGATGAGGCACTCGGTGAAGATGAAGAAGGTCCTAAGGAGGATTCTTAAGACTCTCAACCTACTATTTCCTATCATGACCTTTCAAGTATTAGTACTCCCCAAAATCTTAAGGTGGTAGGGTTTCCTAAAGAAACATAAGGTCACTGTTCTGATTGATTCTGGAAGCACACACAACTTCATCAATAATAAGTTGGTTGCTCACTTGAACTATTTCATTTATCTTGCTCCAAAATTTTAGGTCATGATTACAGATGGTGGTAATTTAGTTGCTTAGGAAAATGCCATAGTATTACGCTATCTATGGGAGACTACTTGTTGGATTCTCCTATGTTTTCTATTCCCATGGGGGGAGCTGACATTGTTCTGGGAGTATAGTGGCTCACCACTTTGGGCACTATTGAGATGAATTTCTACAAATTATTCATGCATTTTCATTCTGAGGCAAGGAAATTTGAGCTAAGGGGATTAAGGGTTAAATCTCAAAAACTTGTTAGCTCCCATCAAATGATAAAAATTCTCTGAAAGGGTGTTGAAGGATTTGTAGCTCACTTGTTTTCCATATAATTTTATCCAACTCAGCCATTTATACCTCCTAATCTGTATCAAGTGATTGATGCCTATTTGATTGCTTTTTGTGACATACCGAAAGGTCTTACACCTAATTGCACACATGATCATGCTATCAAACTTATTCTTGGTAGTACACCACCCAACATTAGACCATATAGGTATCCCTATGCCCAGAAAAATGAAATTGAAAAGATGGTACATGAGATGTTAGATGCAAGAATCATTTGCCATAGCCAAAGTGAATATTCTTCACCAGTTGTCATGGTGTGAAAGAAAGATGAAACTTGGAGGATGTACCCTGACTATAGGGAACTCAACAATTACACTGTCAAAGATAAATTTCCTATTCCTATCATTGATGATTTGATAGATGAATTAAATGATGCTCTTTATTTTACCAAGTTAGATTTATATTTTGGGTATCATCAAATCCAGATCCATGATGAAGACATAACCAAAACTGCTTTCAAGACTCATGAGGGCCATTATGAGTTTTTGATTATGCATTTTGGGCTAACAAATACACCATATACCATTCAAAGTTTGATGAATACTATTTTAAGGCCATTTTTGAAGAAATTTGTTCTGGTATTTTTTTATGATATCCTCATTTACAGTAACAATTGGGAAGACCATTTGTACCATGTGAAACAGGTACTCTCAATTTTGGAGCAACATTAGTTGTATGCTAAACCTTTGAAATTTAATTTTGGAGCTTGTGAGGTTGAGTATTTGGGTCATCTGGTTTCACATATAGGAGTAAAATTAGATCCTAAAAAATTGAAGCAATGGTGGACTATCAGATTCCTAAGACACTCAAACAACTAAGGGGATTTTTGGGGCTAACTGGTTACTAGTTTGTCAAAAATTATGGTAGCATTGCAGCCTCACTTACATCTTTATTGAAGAAAGACTCCTTTTAGTAGACTGATACAGCTACCAGGGTGTTTGAATAATTGAAATTGGTGATGTGTACCACTCTAGTATTGGCTACTCCTAATTTTTTCAAGACTTTTGTGGTTGAATGTGATGCATCTAGGTATGGTATGGGTGTTATACTCATACAAGAAGGAAAACCACTTAAATTTGAAAGTTGTCAACTAAAGGGTAAAAATCAATACAAGCCCATTTACGAGAAGGAAATGATGGCCATTTTGCATGCAGTCAAACAATGGAGGCCTTATTTGATAGGTCATCACTTTTAGGTAAAGATTAATCATGATAGTCTCAAATATTTTTTGGAACAAAGGTTATCATTTGAAGAATAATAGAAATGGGTAACTAAGATGTTAGGCTATGATTTTGAAATAGTTTACAAGAAAGGCAAGGATAATGTAGTAGCAGATGTACTATCTAGGAAGGATGAATCAATTGAGGCATTGCTATATGCTATGACCATTCTACAAGCAGATTGGCTAGAGGAAACATGATCAAAATAGGACAAGGATAATGCTACCCATGATTTAATTTAGAATCTTTAGTAAGGTTTGGGTGGATTTGAAAAATTCACATGGAAGGGTCATGCATTATAGTATAAAGACAAATTATACCTACGTAAGAATTCTCTTCTTAAACAAAAAATCCTTCAAGAACTTTATGCAACTCCAATTGGGGGTCATTCAAGATTTTTGAAAACCTATCATAGAATCAAGTAGGATTTTTTTGGGAAGGACTCAAGGGGATGTCCAAAAATTTGTGGTTGAATGTATGATCTATCAACAAAATAAAGGAGAAACCATAAAAACCCTAGGTCTTTTGCAGTGTTTATCCATCCCTAACCAATGTTGGGAAGATGTGTCTATGGATTTCGTTACAAGGTTATCGAGATATGATGGTCAAAATATTATCATGGTTATGGTAGATCATCTTAGTAAGTATGCTCATTTTTGTTCTTTATCACAACCATTTGTTACTAGTATAATAACTTCTTCTTTTTTCAATACAATTCAAAAATTACATGGTACCCTTAAGATCATTGTCAGTGATAGAGATCCCATCTTCACTAGTAATTTTTTGACTAAGTTATTTGCATGTTTGGGCACCTAGTTGGCTCACAGTTCATCCTATCATCCTCAATCAGATGGACAAACTGAGGTAGTCAATAAATGTCTAGAAAGATATCTCTATTATTTTGTTCCTGATAAATAGGATAAATGGGTTCATTGGTCACCACTTACTGAATGGTGGTATGATACTTATATTCATAGTTCTTCCAAAATGTCTCCTTTTTGGAACTATATGGATACCACCCTTCATCTATCACTTCAACCTTAAATGTCCATTCTAAGGTTTGTGCAGTTGAAGAACATATTCACCATCAATAGAAGGTCTTTACCAGTTTGCATGAAAATTTATCCATGGCCCATAATCGCATGAAACAACAAGCAGATCAACACAGGAGAGAGGCACTTTAACTTTGGTGATTGGGTATTTTTTTTCTGACAACCATATAATTAATGTTCTTGAAGAAACATAAAAATGATAACAAGCTACCCCCTAAGTATTATGGGCCTTATCAGATCTTTAAAAAAATTGGTAGTGTGGCTGACAAGTTAGAGTTTCCTTCTTCCACTCACATACATTTAGTAATTCATGTATCATGTCTAAAGAGAGTTATTCGACACAAAGTTACTACCCAAACTGAGTTACCAGAATTAGATGAGGAAGGAAGAGTTATTCTTGATCTTGAGGTGATCATTCAAATATGCACTAAGTAATTACGGTCTCGAGTAATTAAGGAGTAAATAATCAAATGGAAGAATCTGCCTTGTGAAGATACTACTTGGGAGGATGAATCCTTTATGCATCAACATCTAGAGTTGACTCAATGTTGAGGAAAATGTTGTTTTGAAGGGGAGGGGCATGCTATGCCCTTAACCTTTGGCATGTCTTGGGATATGTGTGGCCAACTTGTGGCTTACATACCTCTTTTATATTTTTTTTACATTTTTCTATGTTCTTAGTTAGGTTGGTCTATGGAATAACCATGGCTAAGTAGATTATATATAGGAGGTAGTGGTTAGTCTTTGGTCATCATGTTAAGTATTATGCTCTTAATGTATTGTTGTGGAAGTTGGCCCCTCAAAGTGACTTTTTTATATTACCCAGTATTCTAATTTGCTATCAATTATTGCTATGTGATCTCTCATATTTGCTTATTCTGTGTGATATAAAATCATTCTATGTGAACATCTAAGTAATTTCATTACAAAATTATTCCATGAGGTAATAAACCTCTCTTAGTATACTCTTTTCTAATGTTGTTTTGGAATGTCTTATGTTTGATAATGTTTGTCATTGGTTTACATTTATATTTTGTCTATGTAATTTTTTGGTTGAATCCCCTCTAAAAGCATGCTAAAAATTTAGGTGCATAATATATGTTGATCCCACAGTGTGAAGCCATAGGGTGTGTGAAACTTGATGAAAGGGTTTTTTTGTCTATATCCAATGTTGAGCATTGTAATTCTATAGTTTACCATGGACCTTAGTTTATATGTAATACTTTATTTGTCTTCTCCCACTAGTATAGGGATTTTATTGTCTTCGAACATGCTAAGTTTAAAATTCCTAGTTAGATTAAATTTTTAGGTTTACCTTTACCCCTTTTGGGTTTCATAGACCATTTAATAAAACATCTAGATCTCTTTATCTTCCATGCATATAATAAATTTTATGTAGCTAGGTTTCAAAAGCATGTATGTGTCAAGGTTGATACTTCAAATGATATTAAATACTATATAGACATACACATAGGAGACAAGCATATCACACAACATGTGTTATACATCAACATGCCAAATACTTAATTTTGGTTCCAAGACATAGGTCATCAAATTCTAAAATTCACATTCATGGAAAGCTCACGATTGACCGCCCCAACCAAAATCTCTCTAGAGGTGAGTAAAACCACATTAGTTTATGTAGATGGGTGGAATATGCTCACCAACAAGAAAAATAACCAACAAGGTCATAGTGTTAGAAAGGCATTGACCACTATGTATAAACCCGCTAAAGGTTCTGTTGCAATTAAAAAACATCCCATTTCCACTAATACTCATGTAGCTTCAATAATTACTCACACTCCACAAGTAGAAATAATTTTTTCAAGAGATTAGATTTAAATTATTATCTCTCAACTGTAAAAACCACTCATAGAGGTTAAAGAATTAGAATGTGTTGATAGTGTAGTGTTTTTCTACATGAAAATAAAATTAGGTGTTGTTCTCATAACCCCTAATGAATTATTGAGGATGGCAAGTATGTTCAATAAAAATTATGTGTTTTTCAACCCATAGAGTTCATGCATGATAATCATCAAGCATACATGTATAATATTTTTTTTCTTTAGAGGAGGTGGATAGGGAGAAAAACATAAATTTAGATGTTTCCCAATGATAGTGCACTCTTATAATGTGTGAGGTCTTACTGACACATCTTGAGAGCTTATGATAAGTGTTTCTTATTATTTTTTTGTTAATATAAAAGTGTTGTGATTTTAAGAATTTAAAATATCTATATTTTTACTATATTTTAATACAAGATCTATTTAGCTGGTGGTAGTTTTAAAATTGTCCAATCATGAGAAAAAATGTGGGGGAATGGTAAAATTTATTTACTTTTTTTATCTCACCACTTTTTTAGTTGTGGGTCATACTCCACACATTTATTAATGTGGACCCTCTTTGATTTTTATGGTTACTCCCTTGGAATTAAAAACATTTATGCTTCAAATGTTTTTTTTGGAAGGATAGTGTTTTGGTGGTGGATTGTAGACATGATCCTCAACTCCCACTAGATCTTATGTTGGGATTTCAACATGATTAAATTTAGGAAAGGTAAAGAGGGGATCCTACAAATATGGTGGTGTGCAAATGAAAGAGAGTTATGGTTTTACATGTGTAATAAACTTGGGTTGTCTAATCAAAACCACTATTAGAGGTTTCCCACCATTATCCTATGGTTCACTTGGTCCAAATTTAGATAACATGGTGAGAGAGTGGTGAGAAGACTTGATTGAGATTTATTTGTAGAGTAATTTTTTTTACTTTTGTAAATAATTTTGATCTCCTAGTTAGTGTTGTACTGAGAGTACTTATTTTAGACCACTTCCTTATTATTTTAAATTTTTTGGGATTAAGGGTAATGATGAATAAAATATTCAAGAGTGAAGAAAAATATTCCTAAAATTAGGCCAATTAAATAATTCAATTTACGATATTCAATTTCAGCATTGAATTACAAAATAATAAATATATAAAGTATAATACCAATCAATATTTTGATTGCATAATCATTAAAAAGAAAAAATACTTAGCTTATGCAAAGAAAAATATGAGATCTACAAGTGTCGAAATAGGTTATATAATGTTTAGGAACCACTCATCAAATTTTATAAATATTCTTTCTAGTTTCTTGGAAACTTTTGTCAATCTATGAACACCAGCGTCAATGCTACTATTTGAATCTAAATGCAAATTTCCTATACACAATGTTTATTATAGCAATATGTAACCACCTAGGTCGTGATAATTTTTATATCACATTTCATATGATGTATCTGGATCTCACACACAGGCTCTATATAGTTGCTTATAACTCAAAACCTAGTTGTCCACCTTAGGTTAAGTTAGCTTACCAAAAAATGGGTTAGTGGGCTGAAAGTGTCAAGCTAACCCCAAAGACCCCTATGTAAATGAGTGTTTCCCACATAATGAATACTCCAAAGAGGGTCTAAGACTGATGTAGTTCTCTGGGATATGTGTTGGTATGTGTGTTGACCATAGTGTATAATGTTATATACAAGTGCATGTAATGATCTAGCTTGTAACTTGACAAATATGGCTCATTGGTTGTTATTTAAGTGTTTTAGATCTATAGTATGACTTCTCCTATGATTTATATGTAAATAGGAATTAATACGTAAAAATAAGTTAGTTGTGTACTTTTGAATTCACCAGTACGTCTAAGATTCAAAGATGATTATCTGATGTCAAATGAATTGTATTTTACTTGTATTTATACTAGTTCTTTTGAAATGATCCTCATATAAGGGTCAATGACATTCTTATGTTGATTCATACACACTGAAATATTTGTAAATTTGAGTTTTTGTAGGATAAGGACACTTGCATTGGAGTAGGGAAACTAACATTGATTATATTATCCTACCTTGAACACAACTATCCAGGATGGAGGAAAGCTGTCGAGGTTTTATAACTAATAGTGAAGGATATATATCATACTTTAGGCATTTTATGGTTACAAGTGACTAGTTAATCAAAGTAATAAAGGTTGGACTAAGACATAAGTAATTAAACCTCACAAGGTGGTGAGTGAGAGCCTTTTATTTGTAAGGTTAAACTAAGGGTAAAGCTTTGAGATATATTTTTCAAGTGTACAATACTAGTTTAACATATAAATACAAATTTAATCATCTTCATTTCCCCCCTTTAATCTATTAATGAATAAGTATGAAATTAATAGGTTATTAGAAAGAAAACAAACTATGCTGTGTATGACACCCTTTGTCATTATTTGAGCCCACATGAATTTGTTGTATTTAATCTAAAGTTGAGCAATTGAAAATACTTGAAATAAAGAGAGTATGGAATAAGTACGCCTATGTGTTGATACAAACACATTGGCCCTTGGTAGTTTGTCTTGGTAGAGATGTTTCATAGTTGAAATATTATAAATAGGTTCACAAATTAACCTTGGATATATGAAGAGGGGAATTGGAGGGCGATCATGCCCCCAATATGGTATAAGGATGAAAATTGTGACAAGTCCATTGAGAGCACAAAATCTCAATTGCACAACCCAAGTATAATCAATCTATCTAATTTAGCCAATCTCATTCAAGTCAATGGTTTAACCATATTAGCCATAAATAATAAAATCATAGTGCCAAGTCTATCGAGGGTGAAAAATATTGATCAGACTAATAAAAAAATCCAACTATTAAATAAATATAAAGGCCCAAACATTACATCTTGGTAAGGTTAATGCATAAATGTGTGTATAATTTAAAAGTGTATCTAAAATTTGGTGTATGTGCACCTTGAATATGTCTCAAAATGAAGTATCTATCAAAGTATAACCTATAATCTGTAACATGCATATAATATGTATCAAAAATATAAATATATGTCCCAAATATGTGTCCAATACATATAATTTTATCCCAAAAACCATGTAAATTATGTAAACTAAATTAAACTTTGCCCATTCTGTCAACTGTATATATATGAAGTCATGTTTTCTATGAGATACTGCCACCAATATGCCCCCTTTTGATGTGAGGGGATTTAAAAAAGTTATAATCACCTTATCTCAATAGTATAAGGCAACTATGTTGTATTTGTGTGACTCATTTACTAAAATAAGCATATAGTAGTGTCATGTCGAACTAGATATATCAATGAAGCTCACTGTATGCATACATAACAATCCCTAAGATACATGATATGAATGATTAAAATGTATAGAAGATAAAAATATAAAAAAACAATCAAGAATGCATACAAGAATACTCAAATTTCACACAAAAAATAGGTCCAAGGAGACTGAAAATAAGGGGCATGTTCAAATTCCACACACTTAAGTGGAAGACAAGTGCAAATTTCCACACACTAAATAAAAAAGAAACACTTAGGGCACTATGGTCAATAAGAAAAGGAACATGTTCACATGTTATACAACAAAGATAAAGAAGTAAAAAATAATTACACTCAAGAAAGCTAATGTAAATAGATAAAGTAATGAGACATAAACAACTAGAATAAGCATGCCATACTAGTACATGCATACATGTGCTAGAAAAATATCATGTAGAATAGCATATCAAATAAACTTTATAAGATAAAAAAATGAGTATAAGCATGTGTAAATTATAGTATATAAGATTATTAATATAATGGAAAATGATCATAAAAAATAGAACCTGTGTCAATCATGTTCATATAAAAGCAAGATGTACCCAACATAGTGTATCACACTAGACTATGAAAGGTCCAACATTGACATGATTGAGATATCATGGGTTTAACATATGACTATATCAAACTCAAGTACCCATTAAACATATGTGTGTAAATAAATTATATGATATTTACTAACATCAAGTAAACAACATATGAAAAAATCTAGAAAACATGGCAAATGTTAAATATTTTTGGTTATTTTTTGATTGTTTGAATGTTTTTGTATTTTATTGAATATTTGTTTTGTTTTTGATTTTATAACATTATGAAAGATAGTGATAGCTAATGATCCCATTTAAAGTATGTTCATAGGGTGATCTATACTCATAATATGGTATAGTAAATTGGTCATGCTACAAAGGATCCTGTATATGTGCTAAATTTGAATGTGTAGAATCTGTGATGCTCTATGTATGTCTTAGAAGACTCTATGTTCATGAAATAGTAATATAAGGTATAGGGGTTTTTATAACCCATTATTTTTTAATAGTGGATCTTGTTACCCATTTTTAAACATGGTGTTTTGATGTAGGTAAATGGCTAGGCCGTGGAGGTGTGAATGAGGATATCAAAGAGTCCATTTTAGCTCTCTGATGCAAAGAAATCTCAAGTATGGGGTGACTATGAAAGTGTATTTCATTTTTATTACCATTTTACATATGATTAACCTTAGTAGGCTGTATAATCAACTATTAGGGGAAAAAATTTGCATGTTGCAAAAGATGTTCACATGGAATCCCAAAAATTATAATTACATTATTGGCATGAATATATTTAGGACAAACATGTACTATGGAATATATTTCAAGAAGATTATGTATCCAAATATATCCCAATAACATATCAAATACTCCTGTACATGGTATAACTAAAAAGGTAGTGGTCACATGTGCTAGACCAACCTCAAGAAGTAAATTAATCTCACCAAAAACTTGTTGTAGCTTCCCATCAAATGATTTTATCATAGTTGAAGGAAATAAATCATCATGTGTGTATCCCAAATGTGTGAATAATGTCATACATACATTCTCACTAGTTCCATTTTCAATCATAACACTATGTATAGACTAATGATCAATATACGCCTTGCAAAATAAGGAATTAAGATTTCAGCCATAATCCACAATCACATTTTCATAAATGAAATAGAAGGTATCAAACCATAAGAGGTATCTCAAGTATAAATGTACCAATAATCCCATCAATGGGTTCACATAATGTGATGAATTATGTGCATGATATGCCATTTTCACTTTCAGAGCTATCTTAGAATGATCTTGAAATGGATTGTTGAATATATTTTATTTTTGATAATCATTTAGTTGTGATCCTAAATCTGGGAGAGGATCCTTAAAGGCAAGTTGATCACTATCAATAAGGTCTTGTATCTTGTGCTTTAGTTTATAACATTTATTCATAAAATGCCTCACACATTGATGATAGTCTCAATAGGCATTGGAATCATATCCTTTTGGTAA
This sequence comes from Torreya grandis, assembly GCA_037957365.1. Classification (NCBI taxonomy): domain Eukaryota; kingdom Viridiplantae; phylum Streptophyta; class Pinopsida; order Cupressales; family Taxaceae; genus Torreya; species Torreya grandis. The sequence goes on from JARHVA010000788.1 coordinate 4,011,728, forward strand.
AGGTTGACTTATATCAACTACCATAGGAGGGAGAGATATGAGATGAAACTCTACCAACTTCAGAAGTAATGAAGCCAAATACTTAGTTAATCATGTATATTATCTCTTAGGTGTATTTGATAAGATGAGCCTATTGGTAGTCATGTCCTTTTTAGACTTAATAGCTTTTACCTTGTAACTTGGTTTGATATGAAACTTAATAGTGGATGTAATTTGTGTGTTAGCTACATACTTAAGCTTATTTAATCTAATAATTTTCATTTCTCTATCTCAAAAAATATGTAATAAGTCATCAAAAAACTTGATTTTATTGAAAACAATAGGTTCATGTAAGGGAGTATGCAAACTTTGCTTGAATATGTACTGAAGTTATTTATTTGCCATTGGATTTTTTAGTTTTTCCAACATTGTATTATATCTCAAGACATATTCATTACTTAGTTCATTGATTCCTTGTTTGATCTTAGAAATTTGTGCTTATTACATATTTTCAATAAAATTGATTGAAATATGTGCTAAGAATTGATCATATAGGGGTTTAAATTATCTTATTGATTGTATTGGGAGATCATAAAACCATCTCAAAACATAGTCCTTTAATATTCTTAGGAATAATTTGGTCAAAATTTTGTCATTAGAATTATAATCAAGGGATGCCACATAAAAGAATTGAATATGTTTCTCAGGATCACCCTTGCCATCATAAAGTGTGAACTTTGGTGTAAAAACCAAGTTGCAAAAGGGTACAAATATATCTCACGTGTAAGAGGGTTATGAAATACATTTCTTGAGTCAATAGCATGGGGTGATTTCATATAATTTTGCTCAATTTTGATAACCTTAGCTTCTAAAATTTGTATAATTTGTACAATATCTTGCATATTTTGGCCAATAATGTTTGAATTTTGAGAAGTCACCAAAGGGGATGCAAAAAAATGTGTATAAATAGGCATTAAAACTAGTAATTGGGTTAAATTATTAATGGTTCCCATGGAGGATGTAGCAACAATGGCTTGAATTTTAGGGTATAATGGTTTGAAAACATATCCCATGTCCCCACTAGATATAATATGCAATGTTGGGATAAAAGGGAGAGGGAGAGGAATATGGGGATGTCCCATAGCTCTATTAACATGATCAATAACTGCACATGGTTGTTCATCAATGCTTTTAGCTATTTGAGTTGCTAATATAGTATGTAGGATCTTATGGAGATATTTAGGAGTTGTACAAATGCACTCTCAAAATAATGTAATATATTTCACTTGTTCTTGGTAAAATTGGTCATGCACATTATCTTCATGTGTTTCAATATCCTCATGATCAGATATATATTTTATAATAACTTTTTTAATATGTGGCTCATTATAATTATTTGCACTCAAATTATTAGGAGAATTCAACATGGTATTATCTTGAGACATTTTAAGTGGCCCAAGGGGTAGCTCAAGATATTTAATAGAAACACAACCTAATCTAGGGCTACTCTTAGGTTTCATGTAAAGAATAAAACATAACTAAATAAAAATAATAAGTAAATACCTTAGGATGCTAAAATCCCTAGAGCAAACTAGGATTTGCATGGAAAGACACAGTGGTAGGGTTCATCAAATGTTTGACCCTTTTTGGGAATAAGGGTTATGATGAATAGATTATTCAAGAGTTAAGTAAACTATTCCTAAAAGTAGGCTAGTTAAATAATTCATTTTATGATATTCAATTTCAGTGCTGAATTATAAAAATACTAAATATAGAAAGTACAATGCTAAAAAATATTTTAATTTCAAAAATAATAATTAGCTTATGTAATGATGCATAGATAAATATAAAATGTACACATGTGGAAATAATCTACTTGATGTTTAGGAAAAATTCATTAGATTATGGAAATATTGATGTTCAAGAATAATTCATTAGATTATGAAAATATTCTTTCTGGTTTCCTAGACACTTGTATCGACCTATGGACACTTGTATTAATGGTACTATATAAATATTAATGTAAATGTCTTATAAAAAATGTTTGTTGTATCGATATGAAATCACTTATTTATTTTTGTGTTTTCTATCTCCTTTATCCTGATGTATCTATATCTCATGCATAGGCTTTGTATTGCTATTTATAGCTCAAACCCTAGCTATCCGCCTTAGGTTAGGTTACCTTGAAAAAAATGGGTGAGTGGGCTCACGGTGTCAAGCTAACCCCAAAGACCCATCTATTAATGAGTGTTTCCTACATATCCAATAATCCAATATGGGCCTTATATCGATGTATTTCTCCCCTATGTGTTGGTATGTGTGTGAACAATAGTACAAAATACTATATGTGAGTGCATGTAATGATCTAGCTTTGAACTTGATAAATATGGCTCATAGGTTGTTATTTGAGTGCTTCTGACCTGTAGTATAACTGATCTTATGATAAACATGTAAATAGGAATGAATAGGTAATAATATCTTAGTTGTGTGCTTTGAAATTTAGTAGTATGTTGAAGCTTGAGAGGTGATTGTCTGATGTAAAATGAATTATCTTTGATTTGTATTTATACTAGTTATTTTTAAATGATCCTCATGAAAGGGTTAATAACATTCTTAGGCCAACTTGTACACATCAAAATATTTTCAAATTTGAGTTTATATAAGGTAAGGACACTTGCATTGGATTAGGGATAGTAGAATTGATGCTACTGTCATGTCCTGAACATAACTGTTTAAGATGGAGGAAATTTGTTGAGGTTTTGTAACCAACAATGAAAGATATATATTAGATGTTAGGTGTTCTGTGGTTATAGTGATCTAGATAATCAGAGTAATCAAGTTTGGACTAAGAAATAAGTAGTTAGACCCATGAAGTTGTGAGTGCAATTATTTTAGCTAAAAGGAAGGTTAAATTGAAGGGTAGAGCCTTGAGATATATTTGTCAAGTGTACATGACTAGTTTAATCCATATTTATGCATCTACACCTATCAAGTTTGAGAATAAATGGCTCACACCTCAAGTCAATAAGGTCAAGTCAAAATTTTATCTTAACACAATCAACCTCTAAAATTAGTGAAATAGGGATCACCTCATTAGAATATAGAACCTTTCCCCTCAAAATTTTAGAGTTTTTGGATGGATAAAGTAGTGGGAAGTTACCATCTCTTGAACTAGTACACTCTTTCACATAAGGAATATAAGTGGATAATTTTCACCATAAATCCCATGACACATCATACTATGAGTATGTTAGGGAATCATAGGAACTAGATACATCTCTGCATAATAAGGATTTGAAAAGGGAGACAACCAAATGGATGCATAAACTAAAAATAAAAGAGACTTATCAAGTTCATGGAACCCAAATTTAACATGCATGAATTGTTTAAAAATTGGAAACAAGGATTATAAGGAATAAGTTTCCCTTATCCATTTCAGGAAAGTGATAGATAGAGTGAAGACTATAAAATATGCTAATTCACATCTCACCCATAAAATTGATATATTATAAGATGTTGTCTTTCATTATCATCTATTTTTTACTCCATAAACCTCTACACCTTCTTGTGAATACCCTCTCATGATATGTATGTAAGTTATTCCTTATAGGCTCAATGAGAGTCAAAGAGTGACTCGAGATTGACTCGAGACTACCTTTTATCAATTAATGAACTTTGGAAAGATGTATGGAAAAAAAAGATTAAAAAATCCCATAATATTAATGGTTTCCCTTATAAATCATACTAATTTATGTGGGATATATATAATACAAACTTACACAAAGTTTTCTTTGAGGTTGTTAAAAAAAAATCCCTTATAAATTTATTAATCAATGGAACACCAAGTTCATTCCCAAGATTATAGATATAGAGTTCATCACCAACTAGTAGTCAATCACTCTGTTGAATGTCTGATAAAATTATTACAAAGGCCTTTAATATTAGGGTTTCTATTTACTGCCTCTCATTATTTGATTTGACAAAACTAGTTTCATTTACAACATATATATCTTAGATTTTATTATTTTATTTTGGGAAGGGACAATGAGATTTATATTCACACCAAAAATTCCTATTCATAAAAATTGATTTTGAGAAATATTATGACATAATTGAATGGCCCTTCATCATGGCTATGTTACAGGCCCTAGGGTTTGAGACTAAATTTGTGAAATTAGATAGAATGCTATTTTAGGATGCTAGAGATTATATCACTATTAATTGAGTTCATATCCATCAGACAAAGTTTCCCATTCCCCCCTCCTTGTATGTTCTAGTTTCTAAAGGATTTATTTCTCTCCTAGCTGTATATACTTTTAAAGGATTGGTAAATGAATTTCCCTCCCTCAATCAAAAAATTAGTTGGTTAACTATAATTTTTGTGATGATTCCTTTCTCATTTTGGTGGAGAATGAGTTATACATCACCAATTCCATGAAACACTTGGAAATATTTTTATTTCCTCTAAATCTCATATTAAATGGAAGAAAGCCTAGTGTTATCAAAAGTATAAATATCTATTTACAGATTGGTTGAAAAAGTATAAGTGGTCTTGGATCTGACCTATATAAAAATTCAAGGTTATTGGAATTCTATTTTCATCACTCTTCACTTTCCTTACCATAGTGTCTCAACTCATCATAGTCTTATGATCTTTACCAACAAGCTACTCTAAGTTTAGGGAAATATAAACTATAGGTGCTAGATATAATGATTGATTATAGATATAAAATCACCTCAGTGGGAAAGGATAAGAGTCAAACTCTTATATATATATATATATATATATATATATATATATATATATATATATATATCTAATTAGTGTATGAAGATATCATCTCCTTGGTTGATGGGATTATAGACTCTATGGGGTACTTGCTCACCCCTATATACATATCTAGGACAACTAGAAAACTCATGCGTCTTCACTACCACAATACTTGACCATAAACACACTTAATTTGGGAGAATTTATTCCTCTAATTGATTAGTGGAGAAGGCCCCTATATATGTCCTATATATCTCACTCAACATATCAGTCCATGTTTGCACTCATTGTCATTTTTTCAACACTCAGCCAATATGGAGAGAAGTGAGTATAGATAATTGTTTGAATTAAAACTTAATTACCTACTTAAATAACTACTTACTCCTGATTTATGGGATAAAGAATGAGATACAATATTATATAGTAAAATTATTTCTCTACTTTATTTTTTACAGCCTATAGTCAATGGCATGATCACTTGACTTTATATACTCATTAAGGCATTTATTTACTACTTACACACTTCCAAGCCTCTCATTTTCATCTTTGGAATTATATGGTCCAAAGAGTGGAGAATAAAATTGTGATTTTAGTTACTAAGCCTCTCTTCATGGTAGGAAAGTTAAAATTTTATTCCAAAGTTCTTGGAACAACCCATATTTATTATTACTCTTGTTGGGATCCCTGCAAAAAAGCCTATGATAAACTTGAAAGAATGTTAAGAGAACTTCCTCAAGCAAATTATAAAGGCTCTAAAGGGTTTCAGAGGGTGGCATTATATACCTTATATTAAATTAATAAATAGGAACACTTGGATTTATAAATGTAAAACTCTAAGGTATTACCATTTGTGTCAAATGGATCATTCGGTCCTTAGAAGGAGATGAATCCTGGGAAGTTTTAATTTAAAATTTTATTACTCAAGGTAACCATTTTAGAAAAAATATTAGAATTTTTTTGGGTTTCTAGCCTCTCTTACTCACTCATGTTCATGTAAAAATTGTAGGCTGTGTTGTGCCTCAAATTATTTGGAAAGCATAACAATTAATCAATCATCACTGAATTTTCAATGGTGATGGATTTAGAACTAGGAACGCTCTAAATTTCTAATCTCTCTTGTGGTCTCCAATCCTTTCTTACCCTATAATACCATTTTCCATGGTCCCCTAGGTTAAGAGTTTTTTTTTTAAAGATATGGATTAATATTATCTTAGATTTGTTCAGTAAATGTTCAAAGGATATGATTTCATATCCAATATAGTGGGATAGGTTCCAATTATATAGTAGTGACCTCTCCTCAATTGTTAAGGTGTAACTAGCCATTCCAGAGTGTCAGGATCTGGCTCCACAAATAGAGCACATATGATTACTTCTTGTATTAGCAACTAAACATGGAATTATACCAGAATCAATAAGTAACTAGAAATATGAAACAACACAGGATTTGAGAGACAATACACAATTGTATTAAATACTTAGAAGAAAATACAATAAAGAAGATGCCACTTCTTTTTCCACCTCAAAGGCTCGCCACACCTCAAGACCTTCTTCCCTCTCTCTCTCAGTCACAACAATCAACTCAAATATAGAATTGATGTTCACCTCTCCAACTAGTCAGTAACACACTGCCAGTACACCAAGTACACAACCGTACTCCAAGTAGATCTCCTGCTCTCTGCTGCTACCTACAAATCACTAGACCTTACTCACCAATGTATATCTCCAATAGAATCCATGCTCACCTACTGACTAAGATCATACAAACATGAAGAACCCCTCTGATTATCCAAACCAATACCCACTCTTGGTACTGTGGCACTAGGAGGAACACACCATTGCTCACCTCTCTCAGAAGGAGCTTATTTTCTCTCTTACTCTCTAGCACAAGCTTACAATACAACCCATGAGTCTATTATATAGATCTCATGCTTAAAATAATTAGAATATCTTAATTACAATAATTAGATGCGCAACTCAAGACTACAGCTAGCCTTTAACATGCAAACTAACAGTCCAAAAATAGACTCTCCAGAATCAATCATGCAAACTGCATGTTCACGTACAGGCTACCGACGTTGGCTCCTCCATGACCGATGTCGGCCGACTGGTAACCGATGCCAGTTGCATCCTCACTACCATCTGACCGACGCCGATTGATCAGATCGATGCCGGTTTCCCTGCAACACATTCAACAACTCTCTGTGACCTCTGTAACCTCCGTAACTTCTCCTATTTGCATCTTGGTGAAGATTTTAGCTCCATAACCTAACAATCTCCCACTTAGAGATAAATAGCTGCACATGTACCTATCCCTGTACACCATCTAAATTATTCCCTAGCTTGTATCCCTCTTCAAGATCAATCCTAAAGACTAACCACCAGACATCCTGTGATGCTACACCTGTCATCCAAGTAACCTGCCACATCCGAACCTACAACTCCATGTAGTGAAGACCTTGACCCTGCATAACATGTTAACATGCTGCTGGTCCCTCTCAGATACCTAAGAATCTACCTTCCCCGAATTGAATCCAAACTCTCTGACAGCTCCCACTGATTGGGAAAACTCAGGTCTACACTAGACCTCATGTGATTTCGAACCCTATTCTAAGCTCCGCTTGAACTGTCCAACCCTTGGTGTGCTTACTAATTCTGCATCATGAACCTCGCCAACACCGTCTTCACATTAGCTCCCACTGGAGACAAAAATCTCCATGTCTCTTATGCCAAAGAATTTCGCTGCTCCAAATTCTCCCTGACATACCTCTGAACTAACCTTTCCCTTAGCTCAGGAAAACCCTGTATGTACAAATCTGCTAGCAAACCATCCACATACAGTAATAGGATAATGTCATGACTCATCATCCACCTAGTAATAACAAACACAATAGTTACATTGACATTGACTGAAGCCCTACTTTGTCATCCACCTGTCAAAACCTGTACCACTGTCCTGCAGCTTCCTCAAGACCATATACCTTGGCCTTCCATCTCACGTATCCATCCACTCTCTTCTTAAACTTGGGAATCCGTCCATCTCTCAGTGATTTATTCTAGCTGACAACTCTACCAACAATACCTGTTTGGTTCTTCTCCAAGGACTCACACTCCTCATCCATGCCAAGCTTCCACTGTATCTGGATTTTACCTGCATTGCCTCTTCACATCTTCCTGGTTCTAGACCATCAGTAAGCAATATAAAGAAGGTGAACAATGAATATGAGGTTCAATTACCCTTTTTGACCTCCATATGAGTGTTTGAGACTTGTTGACAGCTTGCTGTCTACCCAATATCTATTCCAGTGACCGATCTCAGCCATCTCCCAATCTACTCTCGACCGACGTTGGTTCTCTATGACTGACCCTGTCTGCCAACGTCAGTCCCATTATTGACATTGGTGTAACTTTTGCCGATGTCGATCACTTTATGACTGACATCAGTTCCTGCTTCCCTACACCATTAACTCTACTGATCTGCATATGACCGATGTCGGTGCCTATCTATTTGATGTCAGTTCGTTCTGACCAATGCCGGTATCTGTGTTCACCTGTGAGTGATGACTTTTTACTCGCGAGCTCCTTTTGGGTCAAACCCTTGTCAAAATTAGCACAACCCTGCTCAGAATAATTCAGTTCCCTCACTTGATCTCTGTCCATCATCTCCTCCATGAACACTAAGGCTTTCCAGTTCTTTAGCTTGTCAAAAACATCTGTCTTCCACTTCAGAGCATGCATTCCCCTCCTAAATATGTAACCAAGCCTATAAAGCCACATCTCTATAACAGAAGGTGAATCAGTAATATGAGTATATAGATAAAGGATACCTACTTTCTTACCACCATCTAATTCAAGTACATCCGTTGTGAGAGTTATTGTGCATCTCCCATCACCTAACTTTCCTAAAGAAATTAGACTCATCTCCAAGACTGGTACCTACATAACCTCATTAAACACCTGTGTGTTATCCGTCTACAATTTTAGTTTCACTTCCCCTTTGCCAATAATTTGACAAGGCTCTCCAGCTCCTAAATAAATCTCTCCAAAGTCTCCAAAGACATACCCATGAAAAGATGCTCTATTTCGAGCTGCATGGAAAGATGCAAAAGAATCTGTGAACCAAGATTCCACTTTATCTAAAACATCCTGTGAAACATCCCCTGCAACATCTACTCCTCCCTACTGATCTGCTACCAACCAACAATTTTTATTTCCCTGCTCTTTCTTTCCATCAATCAGACCATTCGTGCTATTCAGTTTCTCCATTCGTAGCTTACTTTCTTCTGCCATTGCTATACTCCCACTCAATCTGAAACCCCTGCGAGTGACCTGTAATCAAAGACACTACCAAATCTGAAACCACCTATTAGTAACCCAACCAAAAGCTCTGATACCAACTTGTCAAGATTGGTATCAACCTGGTCCACCTGCTCAACCTGCTCTGATACCAACTTGTCAGGATCTTGCTCCACAAATAGAGCACACATGATTACTTCTTGTATTAGCAACTAAACACGGAATTATACCAGAATCAACAAGTAACTAGAAATATGAAATAACACAGGATTTGAGAGACAATACACAATTGTATTAAATACTTAGAAGAAAATACAATAAAGAAGATGCCACTTCTTCTTCCACCTCAAAGGCTCGCCACACCTCAAGAGCTTCTTCCCTCTCTCTCTCTTGGTCACAACAATCAACTCAAATATAGAATTGATGTTCACCTCTCCAACCAGTTAGTAACACGCTGCCAATACACCAAGTACACAATCGTACTCCAAGTAGATCTCCTGCTCTTTGCTACTACATGCAAATCACTAGACCTTACTCACCAATGTAGATCTCCAATAAAAGCCATGCTCACCTGCTAACTAAGATCATACAAACATGAAGAACCCCTCTGATTCTCCAAACCAGTACCCATTCTTGGTACTGTGGCACTAGGAGGAACACACCATTGCTCACCTCTCTCAGAATCAGCTTATTTGCTCTCTTACTCTCTAGCATAAGCTTACAGTACAGCCCATGAGTCTATTATATAGATCTCATGCTTACAATAATTAGACTATCTTAATTACAATAATTAGATGCGCAACTCAAGACTATAGCTAGCCTTTAACATGCAAACTAACAGTTCAAAAATAGACTATCTAGAATCAATCATGCAAACTGCATGTTCACATACAGGCTGCCGACATCGGCTCCTCCATGACCAATGTCGGCCGACTGGTAACTGACGCCGGTTACATCCTCACTGCCATCTGACCGACGTCGGTTGATCAGACTGATGCCGATTTCCCTGCAACACATTCATCAATTCTCTGCGACCTCCGTAACCTCCGTAACTTCTCCTGTTTGCATCCTGGTGAAGCTTTTAGCTCCAAAACCTAACACAGAGGATCACCTCCACAAAATTAGAGCTCAATCACTCATCATATGGTGGAATGACTATTTATCACCTATTGCGATCCCATTACACCACTAAAAACCCTAATTTATTTATAATCTTATTTATCCACAACATATTAAATTGGAAAATTGGAATGTTCACTATAAAGTAAATTATTATGAGCAAGTATGGAAAATAATGTTTTCTAGAATATAAAATGCAATTATGGAGCCCAAACATGCCCACTTCTTTTTGTGCCTCTTCAACCAAGGTATTCATGTTGGAAGTCACTTGGTTCATTTAGGTGTGGAAACAAATTTGAATTTGGCTTGGAATCACTCAAAGTCTCTTCAACACATTTTTTGGTTTTGTAAACATGTTTAGTTAACATAAAAATGGATTCATCGCCTCTTTCAACTATTTTTTCTAGAGTTTTTCTTATAAAATGGTGTTATAATGTGATTTGACCATGATACCTACACATCACAACCAAGTTTGGCACATTTTTCATTCTAAAATTAATTTTTAATTATGAAAATAAAGTAATAATGTATTTTTAAGTCATGTTACTTTGGATGGTAGTTTTTCTATTATTAATAAAGTTTAAGTGATCTCCAATGTTATCCTATAAATACAATTTTAGGCAGAGATATTCTTGCTAGAGGTGGAACACCTCAAAAAGTGATTGGAACATTAGGATATTTCTCCATTTTCTATGATTTAGGCTCCTCTAGACTCACGTCTCTAGTAGTCACCTTATTAGAGTCATGGATTTAGTGTGCATGAAATACACTACTCACACAAAAGTCACCAAAGTGATTTTATGCATTTGTAACATCCATCTTTGACCCATAGTTCTTGTGGTGGTGGTATTTATACCTTAAAAGACCCTAGTGGATGGAGGAAAAAATAAGATATATTCCCTCACTTGGCTTTGTCCATTTTACCTACTAAACAAGACATAATTTAAGAAGAAAATAAACATAAATCTAATGATGGGTGAAAGATGATACATGATACAACCATAGTCATATAAAATGCAAAAAATTGAAACTTGAGCATGGCTAATGACACCCAATCCTTTGGTCCTTCTCGCTTACTCTCATAACCCTTTCAGGGTTGTTTTCACTAATTCTTAGTCATCTGTAGCCTTCCAGACTTAATCCAAGCTAAGCCAGGACCCTCTCTTCATGACTAAGCCATCCCCCTAGGTCTTGTCTACTCAAGACAATAACACCAAAGTTGGACTATAACACTGGACCCTAGGGTATCCCCTTTCCAGTGCTCCTATCCAATCACAATTTGAGCCTCAATTACCATTTCCCCCTGATTCTTCTTGTTTATTATGTCGGCCTAGCCCAATTTCATCTAACCTATGACCAATAGATCCATATAAAAGCCCATTAAAAAAATCATTTAGAAAGGGTTGGAAAATATCACTCAAGAAAGCAAGAATACAAGCAAGACCACTCAAGTAATCTTCCCTATTCTATACATACAACTAGCCTATACATGTTCAAGATAATTCAAGTCCTTACACTAGCCCCTAATCATCTCAAACACACCCAATTTTTGCATTTCTTGCATTTTCATTCACTATTGCACCAAGAACTCTTAAAGGGAGAACTACATATGGCTTGATCCCTCATCAGAGTATTGGTATATAGAAAATGTGCCCACACACAGGGTATGAAGCACGTCCAGTGCATCTTATACACACTAACCCCTTTTCCCTATTTGTAAAAGTTTTTATTCAAGTGCATAGAATATAGAGACATAGAAAATCAGCTCTACAAGGAGCTCTATTGATATCAAGGCTCTAATATCTGGTACACAGGCTCACACTAACCAAGAAAAAAAAACCCAAAAATATTAAATCCTTAGAATAGTAGCACTAGGGAAGGACATAGCGCTAGAGCCCAAGGTGTCCAGTTTCAACACTCCTATCCAATCAAGAAACAAAGTTTAGGATCTTATTTGCGAGTGTTCCAGGCTTTCACACAAATTTTTAGACCCTATCTCAATCAGATTATACAAAATAAGACAAGTTTAATTTTCTCTCTCTCTCTCTCCCTACTATTTTTAGAAAATGTCAAATTGTAATTAAATTTCATAAATCAGTAGCTTTAATTTGGAATATTATTTACTAATTTTCTCCTACTTAGACCATTTTATTATTTAAGAATTAAACACTATTTTCCCCAAAAATAATAACTCATTTGGTGAACCTGACTTATTTTGAATTGCACATAAAAACCCTAGAAACCCTAGGGTAAATTCCTAGCTGATTCTTCCCATAAATTTTTGATTTTTTCTTGAATATTTAAATCAAAAATTTATCTAAAATTTTAAAATTTAGTAGTAAATTTTAAAATAATTTTATTTCAAACCCTAGTTGCATCAACTAGCTCCGAGTAATTTTCCAATATTAATCCAATAATTTCTTGATTTTTTGCTAGCATATCTAAATAAAAAATTTGATTCAAATTCTCAAATTCAATAGTAATTTAAAAAATAAATTTATTTCAAACCCTAGTTTCATCAACTAGCTCCTAGTAATTTTCCAATATTAATCCAATAATTTCTTGATTTTTTGCTTGCATATCTAAATAAAAAATTTGATTCAAATTCTCAAATTCAATAGTAATTTAAAAAATAATTTTATTTCAAACCCTAGTTGCATCAAATAGCTCCCAGTAATTTTATAGTAAATTTCCAATCATTTTCTAAAATTTTAGTTGCATATTAAATTCAGAAAATAAATTTAAATTTCAAAAATTCATAGTAATTTTTTTAAAAAATATTTTCCTCAAAACCCTAGTTACATCTACTAGGTCCCGTTAAATCGAACACTTTCATATAACTTTCTAAATTTTTACTTGTATAGTTGACTCAAAAATTCAATTTCAATTTCAAAAATTCATAGTATTTTGTAAAAATATTATTGTCAAAATCTTAGTTACATGTACCATCTCCTATTTTGCATCTTGAGGTATCACCTTACATGTTTGGGAGATCCATATCCTTTCTATGCATATTCCAATTCCTTGTTTATATTATATTATTTTAATCTTTTCTACTATTATCTAGGTTTTTTTCCTTATACCACCTAAGTTCCTTGTATCTCTTCCTTCAAGACAAAGTGTAAGACTTAGTGGCAACCCTCCTGAATCCACCCAGATCCCTTTAAATTGACCATATACCATGGATAGAAAACCAACTTAGGTTCTTGTTATAGATTATACACACCCAAATTACACTAATTTCAATGAGGTTAATTTTGAAAAAGAGCAATATACGAATAACAATTATGATACACATACTAATGTTCATGCTCCACCACATCAAACTCTTAATCAAATTCTACCCGTTGTTAATAATGGAGTTGTCCTAAAAAAAGATTTGATCTTAAAAAGTTTTTGATAAAGTATCTAGGATTAGCCCTGAGATATTACTCTTATTTTACAATCCATCATGGAAATCAAAAAGGCTAAATAAGTTGAATCTTCTCAAACCGTAGAGCCACCATATGCAAATGACACTACAGGGGTAACTATGTCTCAATAACCCCCTATAACAACCCAACCTTATTTTGTGCCACCAGTTACAACTAGTACATCTTTGTCTCCTGATGTGGTAGCCCTTGTGTAAGAGATAAGATCTCTTCAATCCAAGGTGCAACATCTTGAGCAAGGTGCCTCTAGACCTATACAAGATTTGGATTTTTTTCCTTTACTACATACACCATTGGCACATCACATTACTTCTACACCCTTACCACAAGGTTTTGTTCAACCCAAGCTTACTCTTTATGATGGCAAGGGTGATCCAGAGACATAGTTAAGAGAATTTCATGTAGCATGCTTAAACTATGTACCAAATGACTGGCTACTTACCAAGTTATTTCCATGGAGCCTAAAAGATTATGATTTATAATGGTTATATAGTCTACCAAATAAATCAATCAATGCATTCAATTATTTAGCTAACATGTTCCTAACACACTTCAGTATCAACATTGGTGACAAGGTTTCATATGTTCAAGTTACATAATAGAAACAAAGGTCAAATAAGCATCTCACATATTATGTTCTTTGATATAAGACCATCTTAACTAAGATGAATATCCCCATGGTAGATCAAAAATTATAGGACCTCTTCAAATAGAGTCTTCTACCAACACTTCATGAATCAATCATGTTCAAAAGATTCTCTTCCTTCATTGAATTATGTCACACATTAAAGGAAAGAAAAGTCAAATTAATTTAAATAAACAAACTAAAGTACACTAATACATCAGATACAACTAATAAGAGTAACAACAAAGTCCCATATAAGGTCAAGTTCAATGATACTAAAGGACATAATCAGCTTATAGTTAATGTGGCTTCCGAGCCTCCTCAGCAAATAATTTTATTAATACCCTCTCAACATACTTTTTCACACCTTCTAGTTCCTCTAGCTAGGGTTTTATAGTAAATTTTAGTTTTTAATATCATATCTCTTCCTCCTATTTAGGAAGTTGACCAAACAAAGCCTCTTCCAAAGGGATATGATCAACATGCATGTTGTGACTACCACAGGGCACTAGGCCATATGACAAATAGATGCATCAGTTTAAAGCACAAGATACAAGACCTAATAGATTCAAATGCTATTGATCTTAACACTTTAGTTAAGCCTCCATCGATAAAGCAAATAAAAGATAAAGTATTAAAAATATTCTTAGATCCATTTCCATAGCATTCCAAATAAGAGGTAGGGGATCAATCAAGGGTTCACCATGCATATCATGCACATCCCCCACTAGATACACATAGGACACCTTCAATTGAGTTACATACTTTGAGAAACATGATTTTTATATACCATTATAGAGTTCTATTTAGACCTTCCATCTCCTTCTTAGAGCTAAATATCATTGAGGATGATTCAGATTATCATTCACTCTTTATTAGAGCTTACATTCATAATCATCCTATTCATAGTGTTCTTATCGACAATGGATCTAATGTAAACATGTGAACTATGACATTAATACAAAATTTAGGATATTCAAATTAGGACATTACCTCGATGGACACAGTTATTAGTAGATTCAGTGGGCACATATATAGTTTATTGGGTGAGATTATACTTCCTCTATAGTTTGGTTCAACACACATGGCCACACTGTTCACTATTATTCCCAATGCAAGAGTTTTTGATATGTTACTTGGTTGACCATGGATTTATAAACTATAAGAAGTACCTTCTATAGCTCATAGATGCATCATTCACACTAATCATGTTATTATAGTTTGTGGAGTTCCATATGAGTTACCACTCCTGACTTCAGAGCCTTCTACTATTCCACAGTCACTATTTTTAGTTTTTCCACCAATTTTAGTTTCTCATCTAGTTATATTTCTTTCTCTAGATTAGGTCCAAGCAAAGTTAAGGCATCCACCACCAGTATAGAGGGTTCATACACCTACACCACTTCAAGATTCTAGATAGTTGCTATCTAAAATATTCACACCCAAGGTAGTCTCATTGAGATCTCATGCATCTATACATAAAGCACATGTTTAGATATCTTCTCCTACTTCTATATGGGTCCCTAAGAGCCCTATAATTGCATTTACTTCTCAGAGTTATAGAGGGACCCCAAAGTTGATTTCTACTTCATAGATTTCATAACATCTATAACATATATAGCTTTCAAAGCCATAGTCTCAACATTTTCATCCTACTTTATGATCATGCATAATTTCACTCTTTGATATAGGACACCATGATAGGGAGTCTCACATGAGACTCATCAGTTAGTATCATTTCTACTTAACATTGATTGTACATAGTTTCTTATGCTTGATTGTACATAGCTCAAATAATTCCAAAATACAAAAATAATATAACATTTCAAAAAATCCAAAAACATTCAAATATGTCAAAAGTAACAAAAACATTTTGATTATATGCATCATCCCTAATTTACATTTCTACTACTATGATAGGGCTTATATTTGCTATTCCATGCTATTGTATGTCTATTTATCTACATTAGAATGCCTCACTTGATCTTCTTTGAGTGTGTGCAGTGAAATCCAACTACTCAATTGCTTCACTCTACCCATTGAGGAGGAATTCCTACTTCTACATTCAAGACACACATTGATATACATACCTACTGGGGGAATATTATACATGAATACACCATATAGGTTATGTCATTCCTACATTCCACACTCTAAGTTATCATGTTAATGTACATTATCCACTAGCTTATACAAATTACTTTATCGACATATCATTAGAATCTAACACTTGTGTATTTATTAGCATATACTTAGTCTTGTACTAAACATGTATTGCATTCTTTCCCTCTTACTTTGATTAAGTTAGATGTGATTGTATATTTCTAGTTTTTACATGTTTTATCTTCTTTCTTAGTGTAGCTTGATGTGATTACATTGGCTGTTCCTGCTTGTCTCTTGTATATGCCTTAGACATTTACCAATGTCCTTTTCTTCTATTCATGTGTGCTCCTTAGGACATTTGCTAATGTCCTTTGCTTTTACTCTAATATGTGTTTTTGGCCCTTGTGCCAACTTTAGTTACTCCAATTTTATGTGTATTTGGTATTTGAACATGCCTTGTATGCTTGCTTTCCAGTTTGAATGACATATGCCCATGTCCCTTATTTGCATAGCCCCTTGGCCACCCTTTTATGCTTCTTGATTCTTGATTTGTGTGTTTTTTACTTGATTGCTTCTTGATTATTGCAATGCCATGATCCATATCATGCATTTTCCTATGATCTTGGATGTCATGATGGATATCATTCTCCATCCCTCCAACTAACAACTAACAAACTAATAACTAATATTTCTAGTTTTAATTCAAATCTAGTACATTATACATGCTATTACATTATTATATCTATCTATGCATACCCCTATTGATCTAATAATCTCTCAATTCAAACCATGCTATATCTTGAGATATCTTGTTGATTATCATTACTATATCATGTATATTTTCTAGCTTAAAACAATTGTAGGGATTCTTCTTGTTAGGGTAGTCATTATAGTGTACATATTCCTACCCTTAGAGGAGGGGGTAATAAATATGGGTTTTGCTATAAAGAGATCTCCTATTGGTCAAAAAATCCAATTTTAGAACAACCAAAACAACAACTAATCATCAAACCACATAGAACAGACCAAGTAAATAGTCAAGAATCCAAAATAGTGATTAGTTTTAGCTTAGGACAACAACGTTAAGGCTGAAATATAGTGATAGACACTAGGGTTCCTATTTTGGTGCTCATATCTAAATAATAAAAAATCTAAATTTTCCATAAGCATGTATAAAATTAAGTTCAACTATAGTTTTACACAATTAGACCAGTTTGGAATCAATAGTTTTCTTAGAGAATCCAAACATAGGGGGAATCATGCATAGCATTATTGGTTCTCACTTCCAATTTTAGATACAATGGTTAGTATAACTTACAGATCAGAATCCATGTTTCAAACACCAATGATTGGTGGTATATTGCAAAACACTTTTGCTTATTTTCTTTTTGAGTTCAACATTACCCAAGCATTCTTAACAGTTGCATGCCTTACTCCATATATAGGTTGTTGGCATCATTTTAGAGTGGATTTCATATAAGCCTAACCTCCACTTTCCTAAGTTATTGAGTGGCTTCCACATAAGCCAAATTTTCAATTTTAGAGTGGCTTTCATATAAGCCTAATGTCCATCTTTTCTGAGTTGGCCAACATTGGCCTAGTTTCTAGTACACATTTGATTATCCATGCCAAATTATTATATTTATATAGAATTCATGGGATTCAAAAGCCATCTCATATGATATACTTCTTCATACTAGTATTAGTTCATATCTTCACTTCATGGGGCAATGATGGAGCCAAAGGGTTAGCCTTTGTATTCTTAATCCACCTATTCAGAGGGATTGGACACATAGTCCAAACATCAATTAGCACATGAAATATCATCTAGCTTCACTTAGTGGGAAGTGAAAGAGCCAAAGGTCCAACCTTTGTATTCTTGAGCCACCTATTTAGAGGGATTGGATACATAGTCCAAACATTGATTAGCTTATGCAAGATCATCTAGCTTCAATTAGTAGGCAACAATGGAGGCAAAGGAATAGCCTTTACATTCTTAAGATAATTTTTGGGGAATTGAGCACTCAGATCTATTCATGATATAAATTTTAGTATAACATCATCCAACACATCTAACATTACTTATCCTTACTTAGGATCACAATAGGTTTTGTATTAGTTTGTGAACCTAGTGAGGTGTATTCATTCCTTTCTCTTCCTCTCTCTCTCTCTCTCTCTCTCTTACCTAGCTTTGTACATTCTTTTTTTTATATTGCATATAATAAGAGAGGATCTACTCTTTATTTTCCTTTCATAGATTCACACTTTTATAATGTGCTCTCTATACATTATTTAGCATTACTCAACATCACATAGCTTTGTGGGATTCACCTTTGTAGGTAAGTTTAAGTATGCTTTTTATTTTCCTTTATCTTAGTATTTCACTTTGCTACATCACTAAAATAAAGGGGGGGAATGTAATCATATAAAATGCAAAAATTGGTAACTTGAGCATGGATAATGACAACCAATCCTTAGGTCCCTCTTGCTTTCTCTCATGACCCTCTCAGGCTTATTTTCATTGATTCCCAATCATTCATAGCCTTCTAGACTTAACCCTAGATAATATAGGACCCTCTTTTCATGACTAATCCATCTCCCTAAGTCCTATTTACTCAGGATAGTAGTGCCAAAGTTGGAATATAGCACTAGACCCTAGGGTGTCCCCTTTCTAACACTTCTGTCTAATCAGAATTTGATCCCTTATTACCATTTTCCCCCAATTCCTCTTGTTTGTTATGTCAGCCTAGTCTGGTTTCATCTAACCCATGACTAGTAGATAAATATAAAATCCCATTCAAAGATCATTTATAAAGGGTTCACAAATATCACTCAAGCAAGCAAGACCACTCAAGCAATCTTCCTTATTCTCTACATACAACCAACCTATAACTTTCAAGCCAATTCAAGTCCTTACACCAGACCCTAGTCATCTCAAGCACACCTATTTTTTGCATTTCTTGAATTTTCATTCACTATTGTACCAAGCAATATTAAAATGAGAACTACATATGGCTTGATCCCTTAGAGTATTGGTATGTAGGCAACATGCCCACACATGGGTGTGAAACATGTCAAGTACATCTTACACACACTAACCCCTTTTCCCTATTTGCAAAAGTTTCTATTTAAGTGCATAGAAGATAGAGACATATAAAATTAGATCTACAAGGATATCTATTAATAAAGAAGATCTAAAATTTGGTACACAGGCTCACACTAACTAGGAAACAAAACCCAAAAAGCTTAGATCCTTAAGACAACAGTGCCAGGGAAGGACTATAACATCATATCCCAAGGTGTCCTATTTTAGTGCTTCTATATAATCAATAAATGAAGTTTAGTATCATATTTGTAATAATGTCCCAAGATTTCACACAAATTTTTAGACCTTGTCTCAGTCAGATCAATACAAAATAAGATAAGTTTAATTTTCTCTATCTCACTACTATTTTTAGAAAAGGTTAAATTGTAATTAAATTTCATAAATTAGAAGATTTAATTTAGAATATTATTTATTGATTTTATCCTACTTAGACCCTTTTATTATTTATGAATTAAACACTAATTTCCCCAAAAATAATAAATCAACAACTAATTTTATTATTGGCAGTGCTTGGGACTAGGGTGATAAGCTAGATGATCCTTCACCACCACCAAATTTAATAAGTTCTCATATGTATTAGTCCAATGCCTTGCTAATTCAGTGTCCCATGGACTATTTATCATGTTATTTTGCTTTTGTTTCCCTTTCTTGATTAAAAATATTATTTCTATTTAAGATATATTTAATTATTTTCCTAAGATAAAATAGTGTTTTTTTTCTCAATCCTAAGGATCAATATGATACTTTGGAGTGTAATGTCTTCCACTCATTTTTTACACAATTAACAATGTAAAAATTTGTATAATTTATAAAAAGCACATTTTAAATCATAATAATACAACTATCTTAAAATTATGGAAGCATTTAGTGTTAGATTAGAGTCGAATATTAATTTTGAAATATAAATCATCATGCACTAAGGAAACATTACAATATTTTTTAATTTCCATCAAAGTTGAGTGTTTTGGTTCTCTTTGAAATAACTTAATCCCATGGGTTTCAATTAGTTAAATTCATGAACAAATCTCATAAATATGGGTAGATTTTGCAATGAATCACTTTAGATTTTAGTTTTTTTGGGAGGGAAATTTCCATCACCCACATTTAATAAATTTGAATTCAATATGCCATGGAAAATCATTAAAAAAAATTGATTGAGAAAAGATATTGAGATTTTAAATTACATGCATGATTTAAATGGGGATGATGTTTTAGACTTGAGCTATATGCAAAGGTCAATTAGTAATAAGTTGAAAAGGATTAAAATTTTAGGAGTTAAGCAATTTATACTTTAGAAGTAGTTTATGCTATATTTAATAAATATTATAATGACTATTTTTCATTTTTGGTGTAAGTGGTTCTGATTTGACATCATTGTACTATACTAGACTAATATTTATAAGGAATTCTAGCTTGATGTTATTCTAATTTTTTTTTCAGAACATATTTTGTTCTTATAATATGAACTATGGAAGCATTATTTTTTTAATTAGTGTGATTTTGTTTGAAGTATTTTAAAAGCAAAAGTGGTTTTCACTCCATAGACTTTAGCTCTAAAAATCAACATACATGTGGACAAAGGAACATATAAGGAAAAAAATCTAAATAATTACCAATGATAGGTTAAATAAATTGTCAATTCATAATTTTATTGAAATGTAAAAATTAAAAATTTCATTCAACCTATATGAATGAAAAAAATATTCTTGGTTTAATGGTTTTAATTTGCTAATTGAGGGTATGTATTATAAATTATGAGTTATGATACACAAATATATCTTATTTAGTGAGAGAATATGGTATCTCCTTATAAGAAGTGGATATTTAGGAACACTTTATTTTTAGATATCTTTTTTGCTATGAGATTTGAGGGAGATATAATTGTATATTTAGAGAATTGGGTGGTTCTCTATAAACTTTTTCTACTACCTTTATTATAATTATTTGAACCTCTTCCATTAAGAGGTTTTTACTTTGAGACATAAGAATTTGTGGGGAACACATAGAATATTACATGTTGCTTACTTATTTCATCTCATTATCATAGAGGATATGGGCAATAATCTCCCTTTAGATGTTTTCATTCAGATAAAAAAGAGATAAAAGAAATGAGATAATGTTCAAACTTGCTTACCACAATTAGGCCACCTTGATAAAAATTATTATTCTAATTATGTGCATTATGTGAATTCTTCATCTAAATGTTTAAAACCTTCAATCCCCCATGGCTCAACTTGAATTCATGGCCACAAGGGTAAATGCACATTACCATTTTATTTTTTATAATTTGGCGTTCTTTTCTAGGGTAAGTTTTATGAGGTGTGAGAGTATGGTAATGTAGCACATATTTTATAAAATATATTTGATGACACCAATTATTAGAAAGATAACAAACTTAAAAAAAAAATACATATGGAGTAAACCATGATTTTATTCAACAGATTAAACAAAAAATATCAGAGAAGAAGAAATGATGGACAAAATACAAGTTGTTTCAACACTTTCAAAATCTAGGACCACACTCTTATATTAATCCACATGATATTATAAAAATAAAATTTGAAATAATAACAAAAATCACTTCGATATTAATCTTAGAATATATTTTACATAAGACTTCCCATTACTTATATGGGTGAGGAGAGGCTTGATTTTATAGAGTCTAAAATCCTCATAAATGTAAGTATTTGTATAAATATAGATGCTTAGATTAATGAAAGTGGTTATGTAAATACAAATGGTTGAATAAATTCCATGTTGGTGTGCAACTTGTAATTTAGTGCAAGTTTCCATGTAGGTGATAAACTTGGACTTAGATCAAGTTGCATTTTCAAATGCATTATTTACTAAATAATAAAATAAGAAATCATAAGATAACTACTTACTAACTAATTAAGATTAAGTCCTGATGGTGTAAATATAAATTTGAACCAACACCGCCTTTAAGTGTAAATTATAGAGGTTAAAAAAATATTGAGGCTCAACATCTGATATGGGTCCTGATGACAAGGACTGATGAGGTACCTATATATAATATAATCAAGAAGGAATGATGAATATGTTAGAGGTACAATCACTGAGAGGGGGGGGGGTGAATCAGTGATCCTAGATGATTCAACTTCAATTTCAAACCTTTAAAAATCTTAGTCAATTACCACCAACATTCATGAAGCATACACACCATTCATAGTAATGAACAAGAGAGACAATGCATGATCAAGCACATAAGACATGACATATATAAGAGACCCTCTTGCGGGATAAATTCCATTGGAACATACAATTAGACTAATTTCATATAATAACAAGATCTAATTTAGACTAGTTTTAACTAATCAAGGAACTACCATCCCTTATTTAGTGAGACTATAATCCCATAAGGTGCTACCACACCTGTCTAGTTGAGCTACCACAACAACTAGACTTTTATCAAGTTTCACCTTGTAAGGAGGACAAAATCACCGTAGATGTTGAGCAACCACAATAATACCTATGAATACATCCACTTTCAAATAGATGTCTTCAACACCTGATGATAGACCTATGATTATCACTCTTTACCTTTGCTCACACTCATTCTATAAGAGCACTATTTTTCCAATAAAATTATGACTTACATGTCATACACATAGTCCTCAATCTGGTCTTATCTTCAACTCATCCAATAAGAACACTACATATCCTTTCTTATTTGCTTCGATGCTCAATGTTCTCACACACTCCTTTTTCAAATATAGAAACCATCATCTTTAGTTCCACTATTTATAGAGCATACTTGATAATCAACACCTTGGTCAACCATTAGGCATGCCTTAGCCCTTAAGGAATCTCTTACATCAAGACATATCTCAAAACAATATTCATAGGTTAGCCATAACACCCATGGGTCACCTTTAAGTAGTTACACCTATCAAATAGGCCCTTGTAGCTCTTATAAATATCATGGAGGCCTATTCACCCATTCAGCACTTCATTGAGAAAATTAAGAACATATGACCTCTTTCAATTGCATAGGTTCACTCCAAATGACCCCTTTGACATGATTAAATGATCATAGTTAACTTTTCTCACTTTTTCATATGCTCAAACAACTCAAACACTGACCTAGTTCACAAGAACATCATGAAAATATACATAGTCAATTTCTTAAGCATTGTTCATACTGTATACAAATGGTCAAACCTTCATAATACATATATATGGTCCTCATGGATTTTAAAACACTTTCCAATAACTAATTCATTAAGATATATCAAAACAAAATCAATACAAGCTTGAACATCCTTCTCGAGTCACTTGTAGAACATATATAAAACAAAATAAAATTTGAACCTTCATAACTTTGAATTTACATACTTTCATATCTTTAAATTTATATTTCTATATGTGCCTTGGAGTTCTCTATAAGTTTTATTTTTACACCATGATCAAATTATGCATAGATCAAAAGATATGTCCAAAGTATAGAGCATTATTTTTTCCTTTATTTAATTCAAATATTCAAATGCAAATAGTCATAGTTAAACCTCAGACACTATGCTCTCATCTCATTTCCTCATTGGTCAAATTAAACATGTACTATCAATCTTATCCAAACTTTAATGCATAGTGCACCAATGCCCAAACATTAAACTTTTAACAGTTGACCTCATCTCATACAATCTAGCAACTTTGACCCAACACGCACTGTCAATCTTTATGAGATTTTCCTTGCTTTAAAAATTCTAGAAAACTATCAATTTGACCTCTTGACTTTACTGCACATGATTGATTTCTATTTGTACAATCACCCACTCACCATTGATCCTTTAAATAAGCTCGATCTTTATCTCTACTCAACATTAAAAATTGAACACTTGGCACCATCTCGCTTCTTCCTAACATCTTGGAGTAATGTGCTCTATCGATAATTCTTGAAATTTATCTTGTGAAAAATTGACTATGGAAACCATTACAAACTATCTGAGAAGCCAAATTTGAACCTTAATAACTTTTTTTGTGCTTAGATGCATGATCTAAAATTTGGACCATATGATCTCCTCACATAGGATAATCCAACCATGTATCATTCTACTCATAAAACCTTCACATGTGAGAGATATAACTCCATTAATATGATCACTCATGTTTTTCTACCACAGAGACAACTATGTCAAGAACTTACATGAAAGGCCAACTTTGCACATGCATATCTTTTGATCACTTCATTACATGATATAAAAATTAGCACAAATCGTATAAAACTAAACAAACCCATATGATAATTTTATCCTCGCACCTTCACACATGTGAGATAGGCCATCAAAAAATTGCTTACGTAGCTCTTTCTTACCTTATGAAAATTTGGCTTTAAGTATGGAAAAATACTTTCAAACTGCCTAAGAGCCCAACTTTGCACTTGCATATATTTTATCATGCTTAGTCAAATGAAATAAGATTTAACACATAAGAACTAGGAAAAATTTGATCACAACCCTATGAACAAATCACATTGACTCATCCACATGTGGCAATAGTGATGTCAACAAACTACCTATTCAGATTTTTTGCCACTAGACCCAAAATATCTAGATGAAAACAATGATCAACTAGATGAAATCCACCCATACACACAAGCATTAAAAGCATAGAAAAAATATTAGGTACCTCTTTCATAATCTCAAATCACCATAATCATCCTTGAACATCTCTAACCATGCCAAAACTAAAGATCAACCAATCATACTTCAAGCATACTAGGACAAACACATTACACACTTTATCATTATCACATAGACTATCAAGGCACTTCATCTACTCACTAGGACACCTCCATGGCATCACCATGACATCATTGAAAAATATCCAATAATGTCCCCATTTTTCATTGATGTCAACACCCATCATAAAATAAAATACAACTCACCTTCCTTCTCTCTTTTCAAGCACTCTCATAACAGGAACTTTCTACCTCTTTAACACAATGAAAAATTGGGAAAAATATGATATTGTAGACCTAAAAATACCAATAAAATGAGAGGAATATCTTATAAAGATGATATAAACTCCCCATTACCTTGAGCTTACCTCTTCTTGCCTTGACAACTTCCTCTTTACTCCATGCCAACACTCTATTCAACCAAACACTAAAACCAATGAAGAAATAACACACAAAGTAATAAAAATGGATGGTTCTCACCAAGAGACATCCAAGAGGTACTTAACCTAAGATTTTTGAGCAATTCTACCTCTTGATCATCTTTAGATCTCCACACATCATGAAGAACCACTATACAGACTTACTAGCCTTCTCTCTCAAACCACCTCAAGGACCACCAACAAAACTTCATGCCTCTAACCAAATATAAAACATGATAAAAATTAAACTTTACAAATATACTTGAAACACACATACCTTTCTATTTTGGAGAAACTAAACAAGAAACACTCATATTCAAACTATGCCTGTCTAGTCTCCTTGTATCTTTATCTAGAACTTGTAGAGACAACAAATTTTAGTAGACATACATTAAAGACCTGAAAATTAATATACAAAGGACTCTAATATTCCACATTAAAGACACCAATTTGAATCACCTAGCTCATCCTATGTAATATACTTCATAAACCAACTTGCCAATTAGGCCTC
Organism: Torreya grandis; assembly: GCA_037957365.1. NCBI lineage: Eukaryota > Viridiplantae > Streptophyta > Pinopsida > Cupressales > Taxaceae > Torreya > Torreya grandis. The sequence continues at coordinate 4,037,783 of JARHVA010000788.1, forward strand.
TATCTTGACAAAAACATGAATAATTTAAAAAACATAAACCTTCAAATGTCTGTGAAACATGATTTGACAACCCATTTGGCCCAATAAACCTAATAATAATCATAAAAATTTAAATCATAAGGAAAACCACTTTTTAAGTAGAGCCCAAAATCTTAGAAACTCAAAAACTACTAGGGTTAACAAAGCTAGTTATGGTCAATGTACACCTTTAAAAATTATTGCACACTTGAAGACACCCATAACACACTTCTAGACCAAAAATTGAGCCTCCATACCTTTGGGAAAATTGATTTCCTATAACCCATTTTAGGTCTACTTGCCCTTAAGCCAAAATAGAGAAAATCGAGAGCACACAAAAATCTTCAATTTGACTTCAGCATAACTTCAGACCAAAAAACCACTTGGATCATGATAGAATAAGGTAAATAGAAATTTTTATGCAAAAAATATCATCTTGACAAATCACAAATCCCATTTTTCTACTTGAAAACCTTGAATCTAACCCTGTAGACTAACCATATACAACTATGACATCACTCTATCATCACCACACCTTATCTTCCATCTGGACATACCTAATCCAACTAAAAAACACTCATCTATATCAATTTAGAACCATATTAAGAACATCATAGTAACAATTTATTATCCACATGAAATATGTCTCTTAAGAAGCATAGGTAGAGACACCCTACTTCACAATGTCCTAGATCAATGTGAAACTAGGAGTTGCCCACAAATCCTCATATTCCTTCTCCTCTTGGTCATCTAATACTTGTAGTTCTTATTATTCTTATTAGGCTTAAGAGAAACAACATGATCAACCAATACAACATTATCCTTTTCTTCTATGATTGGATTGATAATACATGGAGACAACATAGATTCATTACATACCTTTTCATCTATAAAATCTTCCTTGCAACTTTGAACCTCATCACTAGGCTTTATAAATTTATGTTATTTGATTGAAACTTGCTCAATAATAGCAAGATATTTACTTGGATCCATACTTACCTTAGAACTAGCGTCAACTAGTACCTCAGTCTTCTCCTTGAGCTTGATCTCTTTACTCACAACATGAGCAGATAATGAGAACCCTTGTCACTCTTCAAATTCTAAAGTATTATCCACCATAGCAAAAAAATTATTTAGACCTCTAGTCTCATCATGACTCATACTTACCACCTTTGGTTTCTATGAGTTAACTTTCCTTCTTCTTTTCACTCTACAAGCCTGATTGAACTCATTTTGACTTGATGATCTCTACTTATAGAACCTAGTAATGTGGCCAATCTTATCATAGTTTTAGCAGATAATATTCCTTGATGGAAAAAAATTATATTTCTATGTTTGGATAGAAATTTTAAATATGTCATTTTTTATGACAAACAAAACAACCTCCCCTTTTTTAAGAGGACTCACCTTGTCTAATTTTATGTGGATAATGGTTTGCAAAGTGTCCCACAATAGGATAGTTAAAGCACTTAATTTTGTTCACACTTTTTGACTGAAGAAACCTATCATAGTTCCATGCAAACTCATTTCTAATAGGTCTCTTTCATTCTCTATCTCTATACCCAAATTGATTACATGTGAAACAATAACCATTGAAACTAGAATACCTCATGGCATTTAGCTGTTTGATCTGATTTGTATTCATTCTACCAACACCTTCATTCCTTGTATGATGATTATGTTTGTTCACATTAGTCTTCATCTTTTCTTGAATTACATTCTTTTGTTATACTTCATATCCAAGACCATTTCTATCACTAACACGCTTTTGACCACTCAGAATATTATCTAGATCACTTGAGATCTTTTCAAATATCATAAATGACTTCACCTTGCTTGCATAATTTTCTAACTCATCTTTCAAAGACTTATTTTTAGAAACATACCTTAAACATTCATCTTCATTATATTTTAGGCTTGTAGATAGGATTTCTAATTGAAAATTGAGATGCTTGACTATATATTAATGCTACTTGGTATCTTTATTCAGTCTTGCCTCATACACATTGAATTGCTCCTCATAGTCTTTGAGTTGAGACTTCATCTTCTTATTGATCTGATTCTCAATCTTTAGTTCTTCAAAAGAATTTATCAATGTATTCTCATAGTCCACCTCATCTTCATCATCATTTGTATCATTTCAAGTAGACTCTTTTTGATGTCGACAACTTCATTTCTCAACCATGAACAGATCTTCATCTTCAATAGAATCAACATCTTCATGATCATATTTTGAGTCACTGTCTTCACTCTCATCTGATGAGCTATAATATTTTTTGGTGTAGAGACTCTTTTTAATCTTGAAGGACTTCTTGTTATACTTTCTAAATCCTTTCTTCCTGTATTTCTTCTTATCTTCATCTTGGCTTTTACCATGCTCTTCATCACCATTCTTCTCATGCTTATGAGGAACTTATGAGCAAAATGTCCTATCTCTCCATAGTTAAAACATTTGAAGGGTAGTTTAACCTTATAATTTTTTGAGCCTTTGAAATTATTCATAGGCTTAATCTCTATATTGAATGTTGTTTCTTTCTTTAGTGGTATAGCATCATTATTCCTCATCTCATAGGTAGTAAGGATGCCATGCAATTCATCCAATTTTATCTGAGTAAGATCATGACTTTATTCTACAACAAATACTTTAGGATCAAACTTGAGAGAGAGGGACCTTAATACCATTCGAACTATAGTCATCTCTTCAGGATCCTCTCCAAGACCTATGATGATGTTCAAAATCTCATCAAATATTTATAGAAAAGATGTCGTAGAGTCTTCTTCCTTCATCTTGAGACTTTCAAATTGCCTTCTATGAGTCTATAACTTATCAATCTTGACCTTTGAATCTCCTTCATAAATGATTTGCATTTTGTCCCATAGCTATTTATCAAATTTATAATGGATTAACTTGGTGTATTTAGTCTTTGAAAGACTACAAGTGATAGCATTCATTACCTTAGAATTATTTTCGAACAACTTCTTATCTATGCACTAGATGGAGTAGAAAGAGCAACATAACCATCCATAATAGATTTCCATACATCAAACCCTAAAGACATAATTCATGTCCTCATCCTTGCACTCCAAAAATCATAATTAGATGCATTAAAGATCGGTGCTTGCTTATTAGATAAACCTCCTTGATGACTACCCATATTGTACTTTGGATCACCTTCAAGCTATCAAGCCTTTATGAAAGGACTAGATTTTATACCAATTGTTAGAGGTACAATCACTAGGGGGCATGAATTAGTGAGCCTACATAATTTAACTTTAATTACAAACCTTTCAAACTCTTATTAAATTATCACCAACATTCATGAAGTATACACATCATTCATAGCAATGAACAAGAGAGACAATACAAGATCAAGAACATAACACATGACATATATGGGAAACCCTCTTAGGGGAAAAAACCCATTGAAACCTGAAATTGGACTACTATACTATAACAATAAGTTCCAATTTAGACTAGCTGCAATTGATCAAGGAACTAACATCCCTTATTTAGTGAGACTACAATCCCACAAGGTGCTACCACACCTATCTATCTGAGCTACCACAACAACTAGAATTTTAACAAGTTTCACCTTTTAAGGATGTTGTAACCCCCTTAGATGTTGAGCAACCACAAAAACACATATAAACATATCCAACTTCAAACTGATGTCTTCAACACCTGATGATGGACCTCTGATTATCATTCTTCACCTTCACTCACACTCAATCTATAAGAGCACTATTTTTCCAATAGAATTATGACCTATAGGTCATACACATAGTCCTTAATTTATTATTATCTTCAATTCATTTAATAGCTACACTACATATCCTTTATTCTTCTCTTTAATGCTCACTACTCTCACATACAACTTTTTCAAATCTATAAACCATCATCTTTGGTTCCACTATTTATAGAGCATACTTGATAGTCAACATCTTGGTTAGCCATTGGGCATGCCTTATCCATTAAGGAATCTATTACATTAAGACATGAATCAAAAAAATCTTCATATGTTGGCTATAGCACCCATGGGTCACCCTTAAGCAACTACACCTATCAAATAGGCCCTTGTAGCTCTTATAGATCTCATGGAGACCTATTCACCCATTTATCACTTCATCAAGCAAAATAAGAACATATAAACTTTTTAAATTGCATAGATTCACTCCACATGATACCTTTGACATGTTTAAATTATCAAAATCAACTTTGATCACTTCTATGTATGCTTAAATAACTAAAACACTGATTTGGTTCGTAGGAACATCATGAACGAATACATAGTCAACTTCTTAAGCATTGTTCATACTATATATAGATGGTTAAACCTTCATAATATAAATATATGGTCTTCATAGAGTCTAAAACACTCCCCGATATCTAATTCATTAATATATATCAAAATAGAATCAATACAAGCTTGAACATCCTTCTCGGGTCACTTGAAAAACATATATGAAAACATAGTAAACTTTTAACCTTCATAAATTTGACTATACACACTTTCAGATCTTAAAATTTATATTTATATATGTACCTTTTAGTCCTTTACAAGTTTTATTTTTACACCATGAGCAAATTCTACATATATTAAAAGATATGTCCAAAATACAGAGCACTACTTTTTCCTTTGTTAAATTCAAATATTCAAATACAAAAGGTCACAGTCAAACCTCAAACACTATGATCACATCTCATGTCCTTGATACTTAGATTAAACACATACCATTGATCTTATCTAAACTTTAATTCATAGTTTACTAATTCTCAAATGTTAAACTTCTAATAGTTGACCTTATCTCATGCAATCTAGAAAATTTAGCCCAACACACATCATCAATTTCTATGGGATTGTCCTTTATTTAACAATGCTAGAAAAATTTCACTTTGACCTATTGAATTTAATATGGACCATTTTATTTCTATCTATATGATCACCTCCTCACTATTGGTCCTTGGAAGAAGATCAATCTTTATCTCTGCTCAATGTTAAACATTGAAAACTTGGCACCATCTCCCTAATGCCTGACATCTTGGAGTAACGTGCTCCATCAATGATGCTCAAAATTTACCTTGAGATAAATTGAATATGGAAACCATTGAAAACTATCTAAAAATCCAACTTTGAACCTTAAAATTTTGTCTATGCTTAGATGCATGATCTAAAATTTAGACCATATGATCTCTTCACATAGGAGAATCTAACCACATATCAATCTACTCCTAAAACATTTGCATGTGTGAGATATAACTCCATTAATATGCTCACTCAATTTTTTTTACCACATAGCCAACTATGTTAAGAACTCGAAGGGCTAATTTTGTACATGCATATCTTTTGATGCACTTTATTGCATGATCTAAAAATTAGTGAAAATCAACTAGACACAAAACTGAATAAACCCATATGATCATTTTCTCCTCATACCTTCACATGTGTGAGATAGGCCATCACAAAATTAATTATTTGGTTCTTTCTTGCCTTATGCAAATTTGGCTATGGGAATATACTGTTAAATTACCTGGGAGCCCAACTTTGCACTTATATATCTTTTATCATGCTTTGAAGCATGACCTAAGATCTAACACATAAGAACTAGGCACAAATGTTATCAAAACCATATTACCAACTACCCTTGACTCATCCACACATGGTAATGTTGATGTCAACAAACTACCTACTCAGCTTTTTTACCACTAAACCCAAAATTTCTAGATGAAAATAATGATCAACCAGATGAAAACCACCCATGTACACAAGCACTCAAAGCATATAAAACATCTTAGGGAGCTCTTGAAAAATATCAAATTATCATATTCATTTCCAAACATCTCTAACCATGCTAAAACTGAAGATCAACCAATCATACTTCAAGCATACTAGGACAAACACATTGCACACTTTATCATTGTCACATAGACTATCAAGGTACTTCATCCATTCACCAAGAAACCTCAATGACATCACCATGACATCATTAATAACTCTCTAATATAATAAAATTGCACCCGCCTTACCCACCCCCTCCCCCCCGAAGGAAAAATTCCTTCACCCCTAACGTTACTTTAGAATGAGTATATTTGGATTAAGTGAGGTTTTTAATGAATATGTTAGTCGCTTGTAAATTTGTATGACAAAATTGAAGATCAATGATGTGCTCATGAGTTAGTTTGTCTAATATAGTGCATGTGGGCCTCAATTGTTTTGTGCAGTGATGCTCTAAAATATTCTTGAAGATATGAATAGTACTTTGGCTATTGCACTAAATGATAGTAGGATGATGCTACTTGATAAATTCTAACAAGATCTGATGGATCCAAATAGTCTATGTGGAAATATCATTAACTCTTCAATAATCTGAATTTGTGGACTAAATGGATATAATATGTTATTTCTTTCTTGAAAACATAACAGAGTCTGATTAAAGATGAAAAACATAGCCTGAAGTAGATTGCATTCATCAAGATCACCTACCCAATTAGATTCAATGTAGAAAAACCTATTGAATAGTGAATTACATGTTTATGAGTGCCTTTGATATAATGAATAATCTACTTAAAAATTTTACAATGATACTCATGAGGTTCTTTCATAAAGCAATAAAGTAAGTCAATGAAAAAATATAAATTAGGGAAGCTATAAGTAAAGTAAGTGAGGCTGCCAACAAGATACTTATACATGGTAGCATTAACCAAGGATGTACAAAAATTGGTTTAAATATTGAATCCAAACAAAGATGGAAAATATGTAGGTTTATAATCAAACATGTACAGTACTTCCAAAAGATCTATGACATATTTGGGCTGTTAAGAAAGATCCTAGAGTCTAAGTGAGTGATCTTTAAACCAATGAAGTAGTGTTAAATGCCAAAGTTTTTCATCTCAAACTAATGAGGAAGGGTGCACTCCCAGATTTTGAATTCATAGGTCTACAGACTGGAGCTGCTCTTTTAGATCTGGAAAATGCTGGTTTGCAGGCATATGGGAAATTGATTGTGGAAAATCAGTCGGGAGGGACAGACCCTAGAGGAACTGGAGGAGGGGTAGAGAAGAATATTGGGTCAGAATTTGTGGTTGATGTAAATAATGGAAAATCCTTGAATGGATCTGATCCTTTATGTGGAATTCGTGGCTCCCAATTGGGAAAGGAGATTGAAAAGGAGAAAAACAATGGTGACTTAAATAAGGAAAAATCCTTGGAAGGGTTGAAGGCAGGGTATTCAGAACAAAGGACATGGTCATCTCTGTTTGGCAAGAAACCCACTAGAAAATCCCTTTTCCCGTCGGTGACTGCCAAATCTTGTTGGGAGAAAGGTGAGTATGAAGTTTTTATCCCAGATCCTTTAATAGATTTTTTTGTGTCCTCCATGGATTTCACCTTAGTGGGTAAATTTTTAGGACCAAGACCAGATCTAGAATCTCTTACAAAAATGGTTAAAAGGAAATGGGTGATTTGAGGAGAGATAGTTATTGCACCAATGTTGAATGGGTTCTACCTGTTTACCTTCAACTGTAAAGAAGACATGAATATGGTTTTGTGTGAAGGACCATGGTCTTTTGGAAAATGTTCTCTCACTATTAAAAAATGGGAGCTGGATATGGATTTCTCAAATTCTTTTTTCTCAACAACTCCTATTTGGGTTAGACATCCTGGACTCCCTTTAGAGTTTTGGCATGAGGACATTTTTAAAGGTATTGCCAGTTCTTTTGGGGAACTTGTGGCATTGGATAAGGCTATGGCAAATAGAACTAAACTTCAAACTATTAGGCTGTATGATAAAGTGGCAGATCTAAATCATCTCCCAGAAAAAGTGGATTTAATATCCAAGTTGGTAAAAAAACTCAAGGAATTTTTTTTGAAGATTTGCCCAACTCCTGCTATGCTTGTAAGAAACAGGGGCATTGGGTAAAAAATTGTCCATCCAAAAGCAAAATTCATCCTAGTAGTGTTATGGATGGGAAAAAGTCCACGGTCTAGCAAAAGAAAGTGTGGAAACCCAAAGAAGATCAGCGACAAGAACGAAAGGATAATGAAGAAACTAAAGATCTACATGTTAAAGCGGGTAAAGAGCCTTCTTTTGAAGACCCTAAAGGCCCACTTGCTGAAGCGGAAACAGAGATTTCTTTTGAGAAATAAAATTTTGAGACAGAAGGAAATGGACTGCAATCAGGAACCATAATACCTACACAAAGAATAGATGATTTGACAGATTTATCAAAGCAAATCATTTTATACCAAAGGGTAGAGGATCGATGGAGAGATGTAGATGGCAAAGCAGTGCTAGAGGAAGGAGAAATCTTGGCTGAAGTTGGAAATAAATTAGAGGAGAGAGATTTTCTATTTTCTCAGTCCAGGGAGATCCAGGTTTATAATGACTTCCCTTTGGATGAGCTTCCTGTGAATGATAATGGAGAAAACTTAAAGCATTTTATAAACCAAAGGAAAAGGGCTGAAAAAAGGACCAATACTAAGGGAGTAGAAACCAGAAGCAGAAAAAAGATCAGCAAACGAAGGTGAAACATCTAACTTCTACTCTAGATAAATTTGAAAAAAGAAATGAGCAGCTTTTAAAGGTGAAATCAGATGTTGGTTCTCCAGATAAACCTAGAAGAAGATCCATGAAGAAAACCAGAGAGCTAGAAAGTAAGCAGAATATTGCTGATGGAAGGCAGGCAACTATTCTGGATTTTACCCCTAAAAAATAGTTATTAAATCATTACTTGGAAATTAGGGGGCTGAATTTAAAATGGACATTTATGTTGTCCCTGTATTACCTTAGGGTGTTGCTAATTTTTAGTGGGTTTCAGGAATGCTTCTCCTGGTGTATGTTAATGCTTTATCTTTTTTTGATTCTGTAAAAGGGTTTCGGGGCCCCTTCAAAACTTGTTTTTACCTTAATCTAAAACTAATGAGGAAGGGAATAGTTAACATTTAGAATAAGTGAAGATGAGCTAACTATAATAATAAGGTCATTGGCATAAATAACAACAAATATAAGCTCCCATGATGCCACTGAATTGATAATGGGGTTATATTAGTAACAAGATAACCCTGATAAGAGAAAGGGGTACATATTATCATATCATGCTTATAAGGCCTACTTAAGGCCTTAAAGTGATCTCTTTAACTTCCATATATGAGAGGATTCTTGGAAAAAACTAGGAAGTTATTCTATGTAGATCTCCTTATAAAGGTCACCATGAACAAAATCACTCTTGACATCCATATGATGTACTACCCATATCTAAGATGGGCTCAAAATACATAAGAATCATATGGTTCTCTTTGTGGTGATCTTGTCTATTCTTTGTTTACTCAAGAATATAAAAATTAACTAACTCATGTTTATCTATCCATAACATTATATCCTCAATCCTTCATTGAGGCTTGGCAGTTCAAGGTAGGACACAACCATGAAAGAAAAATATGGTTATCTTATGAAAAATGACATTGGGATTTATTCCCTCTTCCAAAAGGATTAAATATGGTTTAATGTAAATGGATTTATCAAACCAAATATTCCAAAGATGGTAATATAAAAAAATATAAATCACAAGTTGCCACAAAAGGATTTTCCTAAGTAGAAGGCATTGACTATTCTGAGACCTTAGCCCCATTTACTAAACTAAACTCCATATACCTTGGTATTTCCATTACCTCATCTTAGAAATAGATAATGTCTCATATGACTATTATCCAAGTTTCACACCCACATGGAAACTTTCACCAAAGTCCAAGTTACACACCAACATGGACTTTATGTAACCACCTACATTTAGATAACTACTTATATTTATGAGGATTTTAGGCTCTATAAAATCAATTCCCTCACCCATTTGAGTAATGGGAAGTATTATATAGAATTTATTTTGAGATTAATATATAAGTGAGTTCTATTATTTTTTCAAATTTAATTTGCATAATATTATGTGTAGATTAATACAAGAGTGTGGTCTTGGAGTGTATAAGTGTTCAAATAACTTGTGTGCTATTGACTATATCCTCTTCTTCAATATGTATAAGAACATCTTATTTTTATTTTTTTAAAAATATTTCCCATCTAAATGAACCTATCTTACTCATGAACCGACCTTTTAAAAAACTCATAAAATGTGTGAATTTGATAGTATCACCCCAAAACTCTTGGTTGAAGTATAATTTTAAAACAAAAACTATGTATTTTTCATCTTATTTGGAAAATGCATGATATATCTAAGCTGCTCATCTTATTTTTGATGTTACAATATTGAATTTGTAGTCTTAAGAGTTAATTGTTGAAATATAGTCCCAAATGTTTTCAAAGCTATCTTGATTTATAACAATAAGATCTAAGTCTTGTTGATGACCTATAATTTTATCTCTATATTTATATAAGTCTTTTAGATTTTTCCATACAACATTTATAGTAGCAAGAGACTCAGTCTGAAATAATAGCTTAGGTGATACATATAAACATATGACACCAAAGGACTTGTCACACCAATTAAACCATTTGGGTTTATTAATATTATGGGTAGGTTCTAATTTTAAATCGGTTGTGACTCTATATAAACCTTTAATTCTTAGTATGTTAATAATTTTTGATCTAAAAGTGTACAAATTACAAGGAATGAACATTGGTGGACTACTAACCATAGTATGAAAATGATAATGCCAAAATAATAGAGACACAAACATAAGAAACCAGATACAAAAATATGCTTGGTATTGTACACATGAATAATATATCACTAAAAAATGATTTGGCACAAACCTCAAGTGTGCTAAAAATAAAAGTACCCCCCAAAAATACAATTTATAACTAGTGCATTGATAAGAATCCTACCCTCAAGAATAAATAAAATAAAAATGTTTAAAATTATGCACTTATACAAAAAAATCTATCTACTTATAATTATAATGACAAATGAAAAACTAAAACATACTAGTTTCTATATTATAAGAATATTTTGATAATAAATATAGAACCTATGAAAAAATATGCACTTTAAAAAAAAATAGCTCTAAAAAAGGAATTCCTTGTGTAAGGATTTCCCAGTTGAAGTTTCATACAAAATGTGAGCTAAGAAGGTGGATAAGAAAAAAAAAGTCTTAACTAGGGGGTGTGACCACATGTTATAATATGCCCACTCATCAGCCTTTGAAAATGTCTGAATGTGCCTTGATTTATTTGTGTAGAGTAACGGTAAGCTTGGATGTTAAGAGTGATGTAAAAGTATGCCCCCATAATTTTAGATGAGAAAGTATGCCCCAACACAAAAAAAATCTTCTATGCATCGATGACCAAACTCCCTAAAGGAAGGTTCTTAAAAACCAACAGTTCTACCATAGGAGACTTCAAACCATCTGTAAGTGGAAAAAAGGCTCTTTTTCACTTGATAAAGAAGAAGAGCCAAGTTTAACTATTGAATCCTTGACCAGATGAGAAAAATTCATTAGAGGATCAACACCCAAAGTAAAGGAATTTTTAAAGTTGTTCACAAGGTCAAGGTTGGGGCAGCCAATCTTTTTCACCCATTTTTTCAAGAAGGGAGAACCAGAAACTACACTAAGCTTCCTTGGAAATGCTTGCACTTTGTACCCAACCTATTTGAACTTTAATAATCTAAAAGGTAGCCCTTACTAGTTGATGAATTGTGTCTAAGAGCTAAGAGAGGAAATAATATTGATAGAATGAAATAAGGGTTTTGATAAGTCAACTAAGATGCAAACCTTAAAAAATATCTACTAAGAAACCATGTCCTGATCTATTTTAACAATAACCCCTAACTTGTTAACCAATAGTTGAAGCATCCTTGAATCTATCATGGCCAATGGAAGATTATAGAGCATGACCCGAATCAGAGATTTTGAAATGATTGTGTTATATGGGTCAAAAAAGGGGGCCCAAGGACACATAAACATGACATGATTTTCAATAAACTAGGGCCCATTATTCCACTACATATATATATATATATATATATATATATATATATATATATATATATCAAGGCACATTCAGACATTTTCAAAGAGGATCATGAATTTATAGGATTGTGGTCTAGATGAGGGTGATGTCCCTTTCCCAGATGAAGATGAAGAGAATATATTCTCTAGAGAGATTTTGAATCTCAATCCATGTATTTTTTTACTCTCAAAACCAAACTTGGGTCTGGAAGGTAAAAGAGGTAGAATGTATAAATCAAAAATATAGTGATTGGAGGCCTTGAGTTCCATTTACAGAGGTACATAGTGGACCTTAGATGCCCTACTTTTTAATCGGTGAAGGTGAACTCTTGCATCATGAGGCTAATAGCTTGTTGTCATTACTGCTATGTTTGGGTGGCTACTGGGGTTGTGTTTATTTTTTGAATAGTCTATTTTCTATTATTTTTATACCAAGTGGCATCTTGTAGCTCTTTAGGTATATTTGTCTCATTTTTTCTTGTTGTTTCCTCTTTCCTGCTTACTCATTATGTTTCTTTTTATTCTTAGGTTATGACTTCTTCCTACCCAGTTTCTTGTTTCATTTTGGTTTATGGGGACTAGGCCCCTAGATGTGCCCCAAACATGATTCTTACTTTGAATAAAATCTATCATCTATAAAAAAATTAATATATGGGAAAGATAATTAGGTAAAACTTGAGAAACTATATACAATGTTTCATGGTGATCTACCTTTTTAATTGTAAAATTGTAATGATTTGACAAGGATCATTGTTCTCTAAAATGATGGTTGAATCAGGGGTGAACTAAATAGTCTTACCTACCTAAGTTTTATAAAAGATATAAAAAATATTTGTTGACAGAGAAAGCACACATTTTTTTTACCATTAGACATCACAATAGAACCTTATCTTTGAATATTAAGAGAATAAGAGTCACCCATAAAGATATGTTATGTAGAATAAGTATCAAGAGAAGAAAAAAAATCTACATATCGAGACATGTGGTGAGTGGATCTAGATTAAAAAACATAATTTATATCAGATGGTAAAGCAAAAAAAATGGTAAAGAGGGATTATTCCTTTCCCTTGATAGAAGAGGAAGAAGTCATTGGAACATTGAGTTTGTGCTTCCTTATTTCCTCATTAAGAACAACAATTTTCTTGAAACATCTATATTAAGGATGTCCATTTACACCAAAAAATTTACATTTGTTCAAATGGGCATTATTTTTCTTATAATCATTAGATGATGAATAAGAATTATGCTTATGTGATTGTGATTTTGGACCTTGATTCTATTGTTTTAGAGGTGCTTTAGTAGTTTGTGATTAATTAAAAAAAGAGAATGAAATACTCATAAAGTAATTATATAAATACACATGGTTGAATAAATTCAAGTGGTTAGATAAATAAAAGTAGTTGCATAAATTCCATGTTGGTGTGAAACTAAATTAATGAAAGTTCCATGTGGCTGTATAACTTGAAGTTTAATGCAAGTTGCATTTTCAAATGCATTATTTACTAAACAAAAAAATAAGAGATCCTAAGAAAATTAATTATTAACTAAATAATCTTAATCCCTAATGGTGTAATCATAAATTTACACTAAAAAAAGTAAATTATCAGAGTGGATGTCAGGATCTTTAGATAAAATAAGTACATGTGTTTGTGATAGGCACAAGACAAGCTAGTACTCAACATAATATCTATAAACAAAATGAAATCACATACATGGGAATATTTCCAAAAATAAAATAAGATCCAAATCCTAATATTCCATTACTAAATCTTAAAAAAATAATATGTACATATAGGGGAGTGCATGTGTAACTCCTTCCTAGAAAGCTCCATGAAAAGTGGTTAAAGAGGCAATAATTGAAGAGTAATTCCTATACATAATATATAGTAAAGGGAGTTACTTCTTATTCCTCTAGTAAAACTATAAATCCATGTACACCTAAGTAAGCTTGTCCTATGAAAGTATGAAAACTCCAAAAAAGGGGGAAAAACCCCATAATAATTAAATATGGTAAAATAATAAACCCATAATCTAACTCCCCCATAAACATAACTTAGGTGGGAAAAAGAAATGGGTCTTGACAACAAGGATTGATAAGGTACTCATATACAAATAAATATCTCATAAAGTAGAGAGAGTAGAGAGAGAGAGAGAGGAGAGAGAGAGAGAGAGAGAGAGAGAGAGAGAGAGAGAGAGAGAGAGAGAGAGAGAGAGAGAGAGAAGAGAGAGAGAGAGAGAGAGAGAGAGAGGAGAGAGAGAGAGAGAGAGAGAGAGAGAGAGAGAGACCAGAATTACATCACACACTTATGTGACTCCCTATGTTGAAACCCCCCTTGATTCCCTTTTAATAATTAACCTTCCTAACCCACATTTTCAACTTCAAATATTTAATTAAGTTAATTAAAACCCACTTATGCCACCTCACCTAGCCACCTCATCCTAAGACTAATTCTTACTCTCTGAGTCACCTTGAGACTTAGTCTCCTAATCCTAAATACCTATGACTTGTTCTCACCCCTAACAAAAATTCCTAACTAAATACATTCTTCATAACCTCATATTTTTACCATTATCTAATAGACACCACACTTGGTAAGAGAAGGAACAAAAAATGGGCTAAAAATAGCCCCTTTACCTATTCTCATTCCACCAGCATTGGTCAACCCTTGACCAACGTTGGTAGGATCACTAATGTCGATTACTTAATAAAAATTCCAAGTTGGTATTTAGGTCAAAAAATCAATGATTCACATACAATATTTTGGCAATTAGAGCATCTTACATCACTCTCAACATCCAAGCTTACCGTTACCCTGCACAAATTGATCCAGATCAGGAATTGATACACTGCATAGAGCTTGAACTCTTGAGGACTAGTAGCACATGATTTTCTTATCTATTAACCCATAAATTTACCAAGCCTCATCAGAGTCATCTATCAGTCAGTCATAGTCCACCCATTTCACCATTTAACTATATCTCAATGTTTTATAAGTCTTTAAATAGTAATTTTATAATTGCTTTACATTATACTGTTTATTGTTTCATGAACCCAAAATCCTTCCATGGAGGAGTTGTAAAGCTCCCCACCTATTTCTCTCTACCCCAACATACCAACCCTCTTTCCAGACTCATGTGAGTTTTACCCACCCCCTTAAAAATCTTCCCAAACTGACAACCTAACCATACTTCTATTTTCCATCATAGAAAAGCCTTCTCTAATGCATTTTGATACTACTACCCCAACTGACATTGGAAATCCCAACTGACATTGGTGACCCCAATTGACATCAATCCTTTAATTGACATCAGTTACTGTGTTTTTGAACCAACAACCTCAAAATCACCTAACAACCTTCCTAAAACATAGACATGACTTATCAGCTTGCACTATATTATCTTATGCTACATTCAGACCTAAAACATGATAAATAAAACTCTAACTTTCTCCCCCCCTCTCTCTCTTTACTTGAATTTATTTTAAACTTTGTTTTAAAATAGTGGACTATCATCCCAAAGAAGTTTCATGCTTCCCAAAACAGGCATGTAGCTTGGCAGTCTATGCATATCTCCACTAACAACTATTTTTTGTAGTGTTTTCTTATCTATATGTGTATTCCTCCACAACCAAAGAGGGGAATCTATAAATTATATAATGGTGCACACTTATCTAGGTTTTAATCACTTATCCCTAACTCTCTCTCTCTTTATTTCTCTCTTTGAATGTAAAATAAGCTCAAAACATAGCAAACATTCTGGCCCACCTGGTGGGACCCTAGAATTTTCATGGGTTTATTACATGTCTAACTATTCATATAGGTGCACCATAGTGAAATTTTCATTCCTTACACTTCCTCTCTTTGTCTTTCTCAAAAATAAATTTTTGAAAATTTTATTTTCTATTTAAAGAAAGAACTCAAATTTTCCTTCCCTATCGTTCTCCTCTAAAATAAATTCATTATTTTCGTACAAGATAAAAAATACCTTCTTTTATTTTCCTCTTTTGAACATTAGGATAGTGAAATTCATGATTTTCTTCTATTCACCATTATTTTAATCTAAATTTAAATATTTCTAATTTAGGTTTAAAACTCACTGCATGCCATTGTTATGCTTGATACATTTAGCTCACCTAGTTAAATAAAACATCATGAATTAATCATAGAACACAAATGTTACAAAACTAGACCACTCTCACAAAATTAAACATCTAAACTCACTTGAGACAAGGCCCATTGGGATTTCATCACCCAGTGGATCACCTTACCTTACCTGATGATCCCACTTGGATTTCACCACCAAAGGGAGGACCCACTCTATTCTCTGATGGATTATAAACTCTAGATAGATGGTATATTCTAGCTAAGTAACTCAACTTGGCTTAAGGACCATAAAGTGCAGGGAGGAAGCCCCTATAATAAGCCATGTACCTGATCTAATACAAATTTCCATTAAGCACCAAAACTAACCTGGAACCATCCTTAGACTGCTCATCTAGTACCTATTTCATGAACCAATTTTACTCTCACACTTTCTAAGGCATAAGCCATCAATAGACTAAAATTAATTCCTAGGAGTTAATGTTTAGTGGCTACATGTTCCTTTTTTGCTTCCTTTTGTCTTCTACATTTTTCAGTTAGTGAAGATGTTTCCTTTATCATTTTATAGAATCCAGGCATTTTTACCCCTCAGATTCTATTAACCTCTAGTTTTAAGTTTTTTGTGTGTCCATTATCCTTGCACAGACCTATTGTATCCCTTATTTTAACCATATTTCACCTCTTGCTTGCCAAAACCTTATATTTTTTGCCTTTCTAGATTCCACAATAAATGACATCAGTAAATTCACTGACGTCAATTGCCCTATTACCTACTGGCATCAGTCAAATAACTGATATCGATGATTGTGTGCTTTTATAATTTTTAGCCTACTTAAAATAACAAGTTAAGTTTACCTACCTACCTACACTCAGGCCTACTTTTATTATGCTCTATCACTAATACAGAGTCTGAGGCCTACCTTTATCTTTTTTGTATGGTCTTGATGTGTATCCAAGCCATAATTCATGTTGATTATGCAAGTTAGCAACCACTCCCACCTTCCCCTCTCCTTTCTAATTCTGTCATGGAACATACTTCAGTTGTAAAGAATAACCCTATGCCTACAAGTCCTAACCAAACCCCCCTTGTACCTAAAGGAGATCCTGACTTTGTGAGATTTCTTGATCATAACATTGTATCCATTCAACATTATCTCACCATGAGCTAAACATATAACACTGTGAGAGATCCCCTTTATGGCATGACAACTTCCTTGATGGAGATAGCTATAGTTTTGATGGTTTCACCATTACATATATGGTCACCCAAACCACTACTTTAATAAGTGAGCCAACCATTAATAACCCTCAAAATTCAACCACCCCAACCACTCAGTCTCATCTTCCTAACCTAGCTTCTGTAGTAGCTCCCTTAGCCTCATAGCCACAACTAGCCCAACCAAGTCAAAAACAATTTCAAAACTTAGTAGTGCCCATCCCATCAAATATTACACCCATAATTAAAAAATTTTCAACTCATCCTTAAACCCATGTAACTGTGCTAACAACCCAACCTCCAATGATGGCATCTAGCCAAGGCATTGTCTCTAACCCCACAGGGCAAGCCTCTTTCATTTTCACCCCTCAGCTCATGACTCATTAAGTATGTTGCATCTACACTACCATAGCAAGGTGTGTCATATACCACTTCTAGCTCCCTTCAAACACCCTATAGCTTAGGGGGTACTCCTCACACCAATCCTTCTCCTGATCTCATCATGATGCTGATGGATAAGATGTCTAACCTAGAAACATCTATGTCAAGTTCAAAGAATGTTCTATCTTATGATCAAGTATGTAATGAACCTATCCATAATTTATACTTATTCACCACTACCTGAGTCAGTGGGAGCTCCCTAAATTTACTTGTTTCCAAAGTAAGGAGGACTCACAACATCACTTACAAGCATTTTGATATGCTTGTTACCTAATAGGCCATGATGACGCATTATTGCTTTAAACTTTCCCTATGTCTCTTTTGGGAGCTGCCCTAGATTGGTATAGTTCCATAACCTGACATTCCATTTTCTCATTTACCCAACTTGCTCAATTATTCCTAGACCACTTCTCTATCAATATTTCTAAAAAGGTCTCTATTATGGATGTTTATTCCATTAAATAGTTTGATGATGAGTCTATTGATGACTTTATCACTCATTAGAGAGGTTTAATCAATTAGCTCTCCTTTTCTTTACTTCAACCTGAGCTTATCAAGATTTTCTCAAGATCTTGTGCCAAACACATCTATTTTACCCTCCACATCTAGACTTTTCACATAGTTGATTAAGATTTTACAATGGTGTGAAAGTTAGGGATTCAAGCTATAGATGAAGATAGGTTAAGTGGCATAATAAAAATACCAACTCCAAACCTAATGAATCTTCCTCTAAACCCTCTTCTTCCAATAAAAAGTTAAAAGGCTCCACCAATGCCATGGTGGTTAAATCAACTTCTTCTACCACAGTCAACTAGTCTAGGCCATCCACCTCACAAAATCTGACCAAACAATTCCAATAATATTACAATCAAATACAATACAATCCTATTTGAGTCATAAAATTCCATTTTGGATAAACTATTGCAGCAAGGAGCTATTACCCTTCCCCAAATTAGACCTCTTATACACTTTGATCCCTCTCATCCTGTCTCAACTTGGTATAAGGAGGATGAGTTTTATGGCTATCATCGAGTTAAAGGCCACAATTCTAATAACTATAAAACATTCAAAAATGTTATTTAGGATATCCCTAATGCACCTACTAACCAAAGCATGGATGTGTTCAAACAACCTTTTCCTAACCATTCACTTAATCAAATAAATGTTTAGGCCATGATCGACAACTCACTTGATCACAATATTCATACAGTCAATACGGTCTTCTTTTTACCTCTGATCCAACCTCTCCCATAACTGGAGGAGCCTATTTTACCTATTCCTCTTCCATGAGTAGAAGAGCCTATTTCACCCATCCCTCTCCCATGTGTAGAGGGGCCTCCTCTACCTATCCTTTTACCACATGAGGAACCTACAATGCTTGTTCCGCTTATACCTATTTTACCTATTCTCCCACCTTTGGAAGAGCATGCCATGCCCACTCCCCATCCACATGTTGAGGGGGGTATCATTCCTATGATCTACCCTCTTTAAGATCCTTCTTTGCCTACTTATCCTCCACCAATGGAGGATAGTTCCACATACACTCCTCTTTCACATATAGAGGAGTCTGCATTATCTATCCTACACTAATCGAGGGACCTATTGTGCTTATACCTATCGAACCAATTTTACCCCTTCTCTTGCAAATAAAAGAGAACACCTTGCCTACTCCTTGTCTACATGTTGGGGAAGCAATCATACCCATGCTTTATCTACTAGAATAACCAAATTCACTTGTTCTTCCCCCACCTAGGGAGGATCATGCCTTTTCTCTTGCCTCAGTTGAAGAAGACCTAGTTGCAGTTCTTACTCATCTTTAGCCTAAAACAATAGAATCCAACACCTTCCCTCTTTCCCAATCACCTAAGTCTTATACGAAAGTAATATAAGGCCTATGACAACTTTGTCTAACCATTTTTATGGTTAGTAGGAAATTTATACTTTGACTTTAAAAAGCTAGACCACTCAACATTTTGGGATTGACTTAAAGCTCCCTATGCTATGCAATAAATGTCATCCTCTACCACCAATCCTTTCACCACCATTTACTCTAAGGTTTTTGACAAAGGTATAACTTCTTCACTTGCACCATCAAAAGCTCAGCCCTCTATGTCAAAACCATCACCATCATGGACATTTACTACACTAAAGCAAATCAAATCTTTGGGTGTTCACTCGATGTATAATATAATTCATCTATAGGTAAAGTTAGATTTGAGTCCTCAACCATGAGTTGGATCTCCACAGCTTGAACCAAGGAAGAATGTTAAGATTCCTAGGCCTCATTGTTCTACTCCTCCTCTACCCTCAACTTTGCCTTTGATCTTGGGACCCCATATTTCCACTTTAATTAGTGTGCTCTCTTTCCAAGCAAGACAAAAAGAAAAGATACCTCCTCTTTTTCCTCTAACACTGAGTGGCCCTTACACATATATCACCTTGACACCTATGACTAAAAAGGTGTCAAAAAAACTAGTGGCTACGCCTTCACCCAAAAGGGTGCCATGCAAAACTATAACCACACCTCTTAAATCAAAGAAGGTGTCCACCCCTATTATGACAACAAGTACTAGCCCACTGACTGGCTCTCAATCCTCTCTCCTATGCCATTTTTTACAATCCTCCACCATAACCCTTCCTCTGATCAAGCCTTATCATCCTCTCAAACCAAAACCATCTTGGTTCAATGACACATAAGTTTATTTATATCATCACTCACCTAGAAATGATACAAAAAACTGTAAAGGTTTCATAGCTATTCTCCAACAACAATTTGATATGAACAAAATTTTCATTTAGGATACTCTTTCTAACCTCCCAATTATTCCACCAATTGCATCCCAAACTCCACCTACCACCTCACTTGAGTCCAAGACCAATGATGAGGTTGTGGCTCCTCCACCACCTTCTCCACCTGTGCTCTAGATTAATATAGTTAATGTGGCCATGCGATCTCAAAATCAAAAGGATAAAGGTAAGGAAAAGACCACCACTCATTGGGCTCATCCATTGTCAAAAGATGCTCCTCCAACAAATCCCAAGATCTCTATTCTTGGTGCCCCCAACCCACATCTTCACAAGTGATTCAAGACTCAATGGTGAAACAACTTCACTAGACCCCTGTAAATATATCTTTATATGAGCTAGTCCAAAACTCATCCCAGCACCACCAAGCCTTGATTAAGGCTTTACAAGCCATTGAGGTACAACCTAAAAATATTCAACCTCTTATATCTTTGGTATATTCTCTTAATATTATTACCCTAGTTTCCTTCAGTGATTTATAAATTCTAGCTCTTCACTTTGGAGAACAGGACCTTACACTTTTTATCACCACATATATCAATCAAACTCATGTTAAGAGAGTCATGATCGATGGAGGTGCTAGTATTAATATTATCTCCACCCATGCCTATAAACAACTATCACTTCTTGATAATTGCATGTCACAGTCTGATGCAATACTTTGTTCCTTCAATGATACTACAATTACTATTGTGGGTACTATAGTCTTGCATATCTATGTGGGTCCTCACACATTCCAAAAACTCTTCTATGTTATCAAAGGAGAGTTACAATACAACATATTACTTGGATAGCCTTGGATACGAGCCATGGCATGTGTACCCTCAACTTTACATTGTTGTGTCAAATTTGAGCATGGTGGGCAAGTGCATGTTATTCCTACTGACCCACCTCCTTTCAAAACATGAAAAATGACTTATCATCCCAATGATGTCCTCATTCCATTGAAAACATATTTCTCTTCACATTCTACCATTGAAGCCTCCTCAACCTTGACTACCCTAGTTACTCAAATACCGGTAACATAAATTCCTAATAAGGACCCCATGGAAGACACTTTCAAATGCCTTTCACTTAGAAAATATTGCTTGTTGACACTTGACATGTTCCATACTCTACAAGAGTATGAAAAACTTTAAATATAGCCCAATTATGATCCTGGTATTGGGATGGTCATTTTATATGAGCCCCCTAACATTCAAACTAATCTCATATATGGGGGAATCAATCAGGCTCCTACTATAAAAAATCCCTCCTCTTCACCATAGCCTTTTACCTGTAACTTCTTCCTAGGCAAACCTAGTTTTTCTCACACCTATCTTTATAGGTGCACCTAGAAAGGATTTTGTTTGGGTTGTTATGAGCAGGGTTCTCATACACCCATTGAATACCCCACTAACAAGACCATCAAAGTTGCCAAAAAGTTTTGATGAACCAATGAAACCAACTAAGGTCTCTCGTATCAAGGAGCCACTCTCTCCTTCTCCATCTTCTCCTCTTCCCCTGCCATTACCTATAAAATTAGAGGTATCCATACCTCCTATTTTTTTTTAATAAATGCCATTCATTTAGGACCCCTGACCTATCATCTAGGTGAGGAAACAAGGTCCCTTCCTCTTGTTCATCTTGAAATTATTGATGAAGACTCTCTCACTATTAACACTATCTAATGTTAGGATGATGATGCTATTCTCACCTACATGGGTGTAGATGATTCCTATATCTAATGATCATTCCCTTCTAAAATGAAAACTATGTGAAATGAATCAACCATTGACATTAATATACCCTCTCAAGATAACCCCCAAATCCTCAAGATTGGCCAATCTTTAGATTCCCTTAAACAAACCAATTATGCCACTTTCCTCTCTAATCATAGTGAAATGTTTGCTTGGTCTTATAATGACATGCCAAGCATTGACCACTCTATCATCACCCATAATATTGTAACCAACCATGATGCTAAGCCTGTTAAGTAGAAGCTTCGTAAGATAAACCCTCATATCACTCTCCTTATCAAAGAAGAGATCCTACACCTCCTCTCTATTAACTTTATTCAACCTGTTGACTATCTATAATGGGTTTCCAATATCATCCCTATCACAAAAGTGATAGGGGAAATCCACATATACACTAACTACCATGATGTAAACTGCACTTGTCTAAAGGATGACTTCTCTTTACCAAGCATCAACTAACTTATTGACCTGATGACCGACCATGAGATGCTATCTCTTATAGATGGGTTTTCAAGCCATAATCAAATCTTGATTACTTCTGAAGATCAACATAAGACCACCTTCATCACCCCATGGGGGACTTTTTATTACCAGGTCATGCCTTTTAACCTTAAGAATGCTGGTGATACCTACCAACACACCATGACTTGCATTTTTCATGACCTCCTACACAAAATTATGGAATACTATGTGGATGACTTACTTGGAAAGTCTAAACATTTCCAAGATCACTTGGAAATTCTCAAAATCTTATTCAATCATCTCCTCCAATATAACATTTGACTAAACCCAAAGAAATGCATCTTTGGGGTTCTTTCAAGTAAGCTTCTAGGCTTCATTGTCTCCCTCTATGGTATCAAAGTCTACCTTGCTAAGGTTTGAGTAATACTAGAAATTCCTCTACCCACTAATCTCAAGTAACTTCGTAGCTTACAAGGCAAACTTTAGTCGATCTACCATTTCATCTCTCAATTTTTGGATCGATGTCAACCTTTTCATCATCTAAATAAAAAAGATGCCTCCTTCCATTGGAACATGGATTATTAGAAAGCCTTTGATTCACTCAAAGGGTATCTCATTTCCCCATTAGTTCTTATTCCCCCTAAAGATGACCAACCTTTCTACCTCTACATTTCTAAAATAAACCTTTCCTTGGGTGTTATGATTATGCATCAGGATGATCAACATAGAGAGAAAGTTGTTTACTACATAATTTGAATGCTTATTGATTATGAAATTTGGTATACTCATACTGAAAATCTTTACCTCGCATTGGTCTTCATAGATTCCAAACTCCACCACTACCTTTTAAATCACAAAACCTATGTTGTCACCCATACTAACCCCCTCAAATACATGCATTCTAAGACATACCAAAACTAACATATGGCTCATTGGCTAATGCTACTTGTTGAGTTTGACTTGGAATTCATGCAACAAAAGTATATCAAGGGGCAAACAATTGCTAACCAGTTAGTTGATGCCCCTTTACCTGAAATCCAATATTCTAACCTTGAATTCCCTAATGAGTCTATTGCAATACTATCCACTAATGACATCTCCTATCAAATGATGATGTTATTTGATGGGTCTAAATGTTAACTCAATGGGGGTGTGGGGGTCATCCTCATCACTCTTGATGGTGAGCCTATGGCTATATCATTTAAACTAGATTTTGTATGTACTAAGAATATAGTCAAATATGAAGCTTTAGTTTTAGGGCTTAAAATAGCCATTTTCTTGGGCATCAAATCAATCAACATCTTTGGTGATTCCTAACTAGTGATTACTCAGGTTAACGATTCCTAACTTTACAAAAATGAAGTTTTACAATAATATAAACATCATGTAGATGTGTTATTAGAATCATTCAACATCTACCTCTTGTAGACTGTTCCTTGATCTATAATTTTTTTTGTCAACATGATGGCTTCCCTAGCCTCACGCATTCCATCTTTGCCCTCTTCTTCAAAAATCTACGTCACCATGCATCACCTCACATTACCCTCCCATGTGTCAACTAACATCCTATTTGTGGGTAATGTTGATTCTAATCTGCATGATGTCTAGTAAAAACAACTTGTTGACTATCTCACTTATCCTATCACTCAATCAAACCTTTCTAGTAATAGGAGACATGCTTTTTTTAAAATTATTTCTTGCTACACTATGCTAGGGGGCCTTCTCTACAAATGAGGCTTTGATGGTCTCCTCCTTAGATGCCTTAATCGTGCTAAAATCCCCTTCAACATTAAGGAAGTCCATAAAGGGATTTATGGGAGGCATTTTAAAGGGAACTCGATTGCCAAACACATCCTTTGACTTGGTTACTATTGGTTGACACTCAACCAAGACTATCAAAATTATGTTTGATGTTGTGTCAAATGTCAACAACACACTAACTTATTTCACACTCCTAGACATGCCTTACAAGTCACCAGAGACTTTTGGCCTTTTTCAAAATGGGGTTTGGATCTAATTAGTGAGATTAACCCTCATTCATCTCTTTGGCATCATTATATCATTACTACTACTGAATACTTTACCAAGTGGGTCAAGGCTATTCCTCTCATCTCCACTAAGGTTGACAAAATTATGTACTTTATCAACCATCACATCATCTACCATTTTAGTGTCCCCCATAAGATTATTACGGATAATGAAAAATATTTCAAAAATAAGACTATCCAAAAGATCTGTGATGTGTTTGGAATCAAATTAAGCTTCTCATCACCATACTATCCACAACAAATGGATAGGCAGAAGCTTCTAACAAAAATTTAACCAAAATCCTCATGAAAGTAGTCAACAATGCTGGTAGGGATTGACATATGCACATTCCATTCACCTTATGGGCTTACTACATTATCATTTAAACCCCTATAGGTGCTATGCCTTTCTGTTGGTCTATGGGATGGAAATAGTCTTGCCTATCAAGTTCCAGATTCCTTCTCTTTGCATTTATCTACAAGACATACTTATTAATGATGACTCTCACCAAGAATATTTGGCCCAACTTGAGCTACTCAATGAATGCCGTCCAGTAGCCCTCAATCACTTCCAAATCTATCAAGAGTGTATCAAACGTGATTACAACAAAGACATCAAGGAGTGAGATTTAAATATCAGAGATCTCATCTTAAAGGAAAATCAACATTTGATAAACATGGAGAAAAGGAAATGGGGCGAGTTTGATCCTAATTAACTTGGACCCTATATCATAACTCACAAGTATGATTCACGAACTTATCACTTATCCTCTCTCAAAAGTAAGCCATAAACCAAGCTTTTAAATGCTTTACAACTACAACCATTCTTTTGTTAATCAAGTGACACTTCACTTCATGTCTAACTTGAGCTTGTCCCTTGAGCAACCATATTACATTCACCTCCCTTCCTCTTAATCCTTATTCCTTCACACTTAGTTAACCTTCCAAGTGTTATGATTTTACCCTCATAAAGGAAAACCTCTAAGCCTCTATAGTCCTATCCATGATTAAAGTAAAAAAAATTAAAATAAATACATAAATATATAATAATAATAATAATAATAATAATAATAATAATAATAATAATAATTGGGATATATAGCCAAATTGTTATCTCTTAGGTCATGATTCTCAATGCAGACTGCTCCCTTGAAGGACAACTACGTAACTTCTCATTGCTACTATAAATAGATTGCTCCCTAGAAGGACAATTGCAAAAAAAAAACTTAGACCACTGTCTTGAAGGATGGCTAAGCCAAGCTTTGTTATCAAGGAAATAATGACTTAGAAGCTTCCCGCATTGATCAAATTTTCATGACCTCAAGGCACCAACAACATCCCAATAAAGGCTTCTTGCATTGATAAGCCTACACAAGAAAAAGACACAAAAAAATTTAGTGATGGATTTGCCTATGGTAGTTCTCAAGTTAGCTATATAAGGTGCATACCATCCCACTAGGAAGGTTACACTACCCAAACACCCTAATTCCTTTTACCTTTTTCCCCTCTTACTCCCTCACAATCAAAGGACTTTAAATTCACTTGACATAAGGTTATCATGACATTTCTCTATCAAATTAATGGTTGATACTATAATGCATGAATGAGGCTCATAATCTCATGCCTATTCATATGGTAATTATGGTCCTCACCAATGTAAGAGCATCACATCCCTTTATTTTCTATCACATGTCAATTTATATTTTAAGGTGGTATCTCACAATAAGATTCACTTAACTTCTACCTACTTTAAAATATATATTCTTACATCTTAAAGTTATGTGTTTAAGAATACTATTACTTACATATCCATTTCAAGCAATGATGCTCAATAATATCAAAAAACATCATGGTGTATTAAAAATAGTTTTTTCAATCATCACACTCTACTAATACTAATAAACCATTTACCCATTTGTCAAGTTTAGTCACCCACTGACATTGATAGTCCTACCCTAATCCACTGATGTCGACATACTTCTTATCAACATTGGTAACCTAACCAATCTTGGCCACCTTAAAATTAGGGTTTCCAACCCCAACCACCACCCTTTACAAAATCACCCTAATTACATGCCTTTGGTGGTTCACATGGACTCATTATGGGGTAACTTAGAGATCATGTATATCTCCCCACCCATGACAAACAACCTTGAAGATCACTTAAATTTCCACCCATGACAACTCTAACCAAAGATCATAAATATCTCCTCGACTAATGACCCTTTTGAGCCAACCTTACCTTGATCATTATGACTGCTTATACTACCACACTATAGTTGGCTATTATATGCACACATATATATCAAGTGTTTTTGGATCATGACCTTATCAATTTTATCACTTGTAACCCTTTTTTGTTTTCTAGGAGCACTTCCTACCTTAGATACCTAAAACACATAGACCATTAGAGCTACAAATTTTATTGTTTTAACCCTATTAACTATCACTAACAAGCTATGGTCTAGTTATTTCTATCCAAATCCTCCTCACCTTTACCATTATTGATAGTGTCAACTATAACTAGTAGTAGTACATGAGTAATCAATGATGTTACCACATTCACACTCACAATCTACCCATCCAATCACTACCTATCAAATTGGTACCTGATTCCAAATTCTCCTCCATCAATTCCCATTTTGAGGGGGAATATCTCATCATATACTTGGAGCATCCAACTCCTATTTTTGTCTTACAATTTATCAATACAAGTTACAAGACAAAAAGGGGAAAATTTAGACACCAAAATTACGTCACACACTTACATGACTCCCTATGTCAAAACCCCCTTGATCCCATTTTAAAAATTAACCTTCCTAACCCATATTTTCACATTAAAATATTTAATTAAGTTAATCAAAACCCACTTATGCCACCTCACCTAGCCACCTCATCCTAAGAATAATTCTTACCCTTTGATTCACCTTGAGACTTAGTCTCCTAATCCTAATTACCTATGACTTGTTCTCACCCCTAACATAGATTCTTAATTAACTACGTTCTTCATAACTTTGTATTTTTACTATTTTCTAATAGACACCACACTTGGCAAGAGAAGGAATAGAAAATGGGCTAAAAATAACCCTTTTACCTATTCTCATTCCACTCACGTTAGTCAACCCTCGATCGACGTCAGTAGGATCACTGACATCAATTACTTAAGAAAAATTCCAAGTTGGTATTCAGGTCAAAAAATCAATGATTCACACATAGGCTTTTGGCAATCAAAGCATCCTACATCACTCTTAACATCTAGGCTTACCATTACTCTATATAAATTGATCTAGATCAAGAATTGATACACTGCATAGATCTTGAACTCTTGAGAAATAGTAACATACACTTGTCTTGTCTGTTCACCCATCGATTCACCAAGGCTTATCAAAGTCATCTATCAGACAGTCACAGTTCACCCATTTCACTAGCTAAGTATATCTTGGTGTTTTGTAAGTCTTTAAATCATAATTTTATAATTTATTTACATTATACTATTTATTGTTTCATGAACCCCAACTTCTTACATAGAGGAGTTATAAATCTCCCCACCCATTTCTATCTACCCCAACATACCAACCCTTTGTCTAGACTCACCTAAGTCTAATCCACCCCCTTACAACTCTTCCCAACCTCATAAATTGACCATACTCCCATTTTACCTTTCAAAAAATCCTTCTTTAACTCATTCTAATACTACTACCCCAACTGATATCAGTAACCCCAATCAACATCAATGACCCCAATTGACATCAATCCTTTAACCAACATTGATTACTATGTTTCTAAACCATCAACCACAAAATCACCTAACAACCATCCCAAAACATAGACCTAACTTATCAGCCTCCAGTATATTATATTCTGCTACACTTAGAATTACAACATGTTAAACAAATCTCTAACTTTCTCCCTCTCTCTCTCTCTTTACTTGCATTTATTTTAATCTTTATTTTAAAATAATGAATTGTCATCCCAAGGAAGTTTCATGCTTCTCAAAACAAGAATGTAGCTTTGTAGTCTATGCATATCTCTACTAACAACTATTTTGTGTAGTGTTTTCTTATCTATAGGTGTCTTCCTCCACATCCAAAGAGGGGAATCTATAATGTCTAGAATGATGCATACTTATCTAGGTTTTAATCACTTATCCCTAACTCTCTCTCTCTCTCTCTCTCTCTCTCTCTCTCTCTCTCTCTCTCTCTCTCTCTCTCTCTCTCTCTCTCTCTCTCTCTCTCTCTCTCTCTCTCTCTCTCTCTTTGAATGTAAAATAAGCTCAAAACATAGTGAAATAAGAGAAGGCCCTTTAGAATATAATGCTATAGTGTCCTAAACCTCAAGAAAAGCCTACAAGTGAAGGTAATTTCTCTCCATGAAAGGTTTGGTTAAGATGTCTACTATCTGATCTATCATCTAGAAATATCTCAGATCAATGATTTGAACATGAATGAGATCCTAGATGAAGTGCATGTGAATATTTATTTTTGGTTTGATGATGTTGGACCATATTATTACAAATTTGAATAGTAATTTGTTATCATAAGAGATGATTGTAGCTCATCTGAACTAGATACTAAAACATGTGAGAATCTCCTAAAGTGAGATAGCCTCACTATAAGCATTAACAACCCCTCTATATTTTTCCTCAATAGATGCTAAATCAATAACATTTTGATTATTATTTGACCAAATAATTAGTCTTAAACCAATGGGAACATTGTAACTTGAAGTGGAATTATGATTCTAAATATTACCAGCCTAGTCTAAGTCAGTATATTCAATCAAGTTAATGTCAATTCTAGCTCTATAATGAGTCCCGAATCTAGGTGTACCTTGAATGTAATGCAAACTCCTCTTAGTAACTTTTGAGTGTAGCTCATAGGGTTCTGCATGAATTTGGAGGCTAGTCCTACTGGATATGATATGTCAGGTCTAGTATGTGTCAAGTAGATAAGGATACTAATATGTTGTCAAAAAAAGGTAGTATCAACTAATGGTGAAGTAAAATCTACCTTAACCTTGAATCTAGATAGAAAGGGTTCTGAGTTGGCTTATAATCAACCATGTGAAATTAAACAAGTAAGTTGAGAACATACTTGGGTTATACAAGAGTAATCTCCAAGTTAAACTGATAGATATGGATCCTAAAGAAGTAATGTAACAAGCCCAAATCTATCATGAAGAACATCTTTCACTATTTAAATGGATGAGGAAGAGTTCTTAGTGATCAAAAGATCATCAAATTAAAGAAACCAAATAAAAAACAAATCATCTTGTTATAAGAGATTGATTTTCATATATGAATGGCACTGAGCAAACCCTATAGAAAGAAGGAAGGATTCCATCTTGGTAGACCAAGCCTGAGAGGCATATTTGAGGCCATAGATGGATTTACAAAGTCTACACAAAAAAGAAATTATTTGAAAAATCTTGATGGCTGATCCATGTAAATTTCCTATTCAAGGTCATTATGAATAAAGACACTCTTCACATCCATCTGATGAACATACCAATAATTGGCTACAATAATAATAAGTGTGAGTCTAACAAAGGTAATTTTGTTGAGTGGTGCAAAGGTTTTAGTATAGTCAATGCTTGAAACTTGGGAGAAACCTTTTACAACCATTCATGCCTTGAACTTAGCAAGGAACCCATACATTGCATACTTAGTCTAATATATCCATCTACATTGAACCATCTTTCTTCCCTTAGGATGAAGTATCAAGTCCCAAGTGTGATTCTTGATTAAGAAGTTATAATCCTCATGCATTGTATAATCCCACTTAGGAATACCTGATGCCTCCTAAAAAGTTTGTAGATTTGAGGTAGAGGCACAAAAAGCATGTGACCCACTTTGAAACTCTAAATATTTTTGCCTATCATCTAAAGGATCCCTAACCCATGTACATGTACTCTATAATGTTTGTCTAGACTAAATAAGACTAGAATTAGGTGAGTCAGGAAGAGAATAATTATCTTCTAAAGTGTGTTTAGATGTGGATGAAGATGTGTCTCCATCACTACCATCATATTTAAAACTGGAGAAATTGTCCTCAACGTTTGAAATGTGATTAGGCTGATCTAAATTATCAGAATGATCGATGAATCTAAGTGAGTCAAATGAAGTGGTATAAGTGTCAATTTTTGAGTCTTTATGACTCTCATGAAAGTGAAAAATTATCTCAATGAACAAATCATGTGTGGTCATATAAAGAAATTGATATCCCTTAACACCATCTGGGTATCCTCTGAAGATGCAAGGCTTACTCAAATGTTACATAACCTTGCATTTATTCATAGGTATACATGCCATAGATGGAGATATAAAGACCTTGAAATATTCAACTACAAGTTTTTGATTGTGCCAATTTTGAAAGGAGTTATTCATTTCAAATATTTATGGGGAACCCAGTTATGAATATAACAAGCACAATTGATTGTTTACACCTAGAACTGAGGTGTTAATGATTTGGAGTGAATCATGTTATTCACCATATATTTCAAAGACTAAATTTTGTGTTCTATAACACCACTATACTAAAGACTATATGGATATATATATGAGCTATATATCAATCCCCTCTACTCTAAAAAACTACTTAAACTTATTGTTGACATACTCATCCCCATTATCTATCTAAAGAACCTTAATGAATTTCCTAGATTGTTTTTGAGCAAGAGCCTTGAATTTTTAAAAATATTTAAAAAATTATACTTGTATTGAAGGAACTAGACCCATGTGTATCTCAATAAATCATCAATGAATGTGAGAACATACGTATCTCTAGTGAAATATGGATCGGGGAATAACCTTGATATGTCATTGTGTATCAACTCCAATGTTGATGAATCCCTCCATGAATTTCCCTTGTCAAATGTATCTTTGGGATGATTTCCCAGGGTGAAACCTTCATAAATGACTTTAGAGAATGAACGCTAGGAAAACATGTGACCATGTCTTTTTGACAACGTTATTCTAGGTAGTGGTAGTTAATGTTGCCAAACTACTTATGCCATAATTTACTAACTTCATCTAAGTGAGCCAAAAATGCAAGAGGATAAATTTTAGGTGAAAAGTGTGATAAGGTATATAATTGACCATGGTGATATACCCTTCCCACCATCATTATAAAATTAGTGTGCAATTCTCTGGTGACTATAGGATCTAGAGAAAATTCAACTCTTATACCTTAAGTGATGTGAGTGATCTGGTATACTGATAGGATATTAGTTGATATGGATGGAACACTGAAAACATTATTAAATATTTATCCATTCACTTCAACATACCCTCTCCCTATAATTTTTTCTAGAGAATCATCTCCCAATATGATTGAAAACATACTACAAAGCTCTAAGGAAGAGAACTCAAACTATGAAGAATCCATGTTGTGCAAAGTGTATACACAATATTTTTGAACTTTATCACTTACTAATTCTTTTTATCTTGTAGGAACCTATTACATTTCAATATTTATGAGTTCATGCCTTAAAGGGTGCATCAAGAAAGGGGTGGGTAGACCTTTGGTTCTTTGAAATATTTTTGGTCCCTATATCATTACTTAAAACCACTACAAATTAATTTTATCCAACCCCCTAAGAAATTAAAACCCACTTATACACTCCTTTAAGTAGTTTACATTCAAAAATATCCCCTAACTAAGCATATACCCATTTTAATTCATTTTCCTAATATGTTAGCCTAATTGACCTTATTAGGGATTGAGTACATATTCATAAAACCTTATTGGCCCAGCCAACCTAATTTTAGGCTTAACGACTATATTTCCCTCCAAACAAGATCAACCTGGCTGATCTTGTCATTAAAATTATTGGGAGGGTTTAGGGTAAATAATTGTCTATAAATACCCACTTAACTTCATTATAATATGGAGGATCATTCTATTTCACATCACTATAGCTCATACATCTACTTATACTATCATTTGAGGATTTCATTGCTTAGGGTTTTGACTTGGAGTAGTAGTATTCATTTTATAGAGGTCTTGGATACATAGGAGGAGTATTGTAGCCTAGAGATGATTTATCTTTGTGATCCATACAAAATACAACAACCTCTTGTAAAGCACCATTGGCTAAGGTAGAGATTGAGGCATGACGGGTTCACTTCAATAAGGTAAGTATTCTTAGCTCTTCATTCTAATAAGTATATATTGCATAACTAATGGATTGAATTGTATCTCTACTTGCTTAGATTAGTTTTATTTTATCTTGAATCGAATTATATTTTCTTGTTATATGTTTATTTCCCCTTTTGTGCCATAAGCCTTAATGTGCACTAGATTAGCTTGTATATTCATTTACTAAATTAGCTTGTATGTTGATTTATTAGATTACCTAATTTCTCTTTATCACATTATAAGACATAGCTAAGGTTATTGCATAATGTCATTTGACTAGAGGCCTCAAAAACCTCTCCTTTGATATGGTGTCATAATAGATCCCTTATTTAGGTTTAGTAAATCCATAATGAATCATGACCCTGATATAATAAAGTATTACTAGTAGATTTTAAGTTGATTACCTTCTCCGAGCTTGGATATTACTAAGTAAGATAAGTTAAAGATATGCCTTATTTCACTTTCATACATTCTGGTGAACCTAAAATGAATCTAACCCTTGTAATTTTTAGTTTTCACCTATAGTCAACTAGATCGAGCATGTCAATCTAGTTTTATCTTTTGTCTGTAGGTTTTCAACTAGATTAAGTCTATTGATCATGTTTTCTCTTCTATGCACAAGTTTCCAACTAGATTGAGCTTGTCAATCCCATTTTATCCTCTATTTGTAAGTCTTCATTTTATAAAAATAGATCAAACTAATCTATCTAGTCTTATTTTACTATTTTCTTAATTTTCACTTACATTCAACTATATTCAGCTCATTGATCTGTTTAATCTAGTAGTTTTTAATTTTCATTTTTCATTTAATAACATTGAGCTGGTCGATCTTGTCTTATTTTATCAATTTGTAGTTTCTATCTTTTTACAAATTAAATTGACTTGGTCAATTCTATTTAACCACTGTGTTTCTAAGTTTTTACCTTTACAGGACCAAATCTTACCTAGATTATCTAGTTTATATAACTTTAGCCTTCTCAATAATATAGCTAAATTGACTTGGGCGATCTTGTTCAATTTTATAGGTTCACTCTTTCTAACTTAATAATATTTTTTTTCAACTATCCAAACTTTTAATTTTTGTTTCTTAGTAAAATCCATAAGTACTTCAAATTTCCATTCTATTTTTTCTAGTTTTTTAGTTTTTTTAAAACTATATCACACAATCAATTAGATCAAGCTAGTCGATCTAGTTTGTTTTGATTTTTTTCCATTCAACTAGATTGAGATGGATGATATAGTTTATTAGGGATTTTTTTAAAATCCTATTTTATTCCCAAAATCCTATTATATTGACCTGGCCATCTTTATAAGACATGGATGACCTAATATAACTTCATATTATTATTTTTCTTCCCATAAATCAACCAGATCAACCTAGTCGACCTTATAGGTCCTAGTTGACAAAGTTCATTAGGTAGATGAACTACTTTATTTCACTTCTATTTTTAGACATAGTTTAGTATGTGGTCATCTTAGTTCAGTTAGTGGCCAACCTAGTTTGTTTCACCTCTATTTTTAGACATAGTCTAGTAGGTGGCCGACTTAGTTTAGTACGTGGTTGACCTAGTTTAGTAAGTGGCCAGCCTAGTTTAATAAACTAATAAATTCAAAATTGTGTTTTATTTTTAGATTCTAATTAATCAAGAACACTAAATAATCAAGGATTTAGATCAAAACCTCACTTATATTATCACCTAAGATGAAATTATTTAATTTATTCCTTCATGTCTCCCTAATCCAAAACCAATTACTCCATCATAAAACCTAAAATTTTCATTCAAAAGGAGCCCAAAATGTAATATAATTGAGGTTACACACCCTAATCCTCCTCCTAATACCAATCCTAGGAATCCTCCACCAAAAACTCCCTCCCATACAACCAATATAGGGAATGCTCATCCTACCAACACTCATTCTTTCTATTGGGAGGAGTAGCAAAAACAATCTTAAAAGTTAGATCACACCAAAGGATGTGATCTGTATTTGGAACATATATTATTTTAGGCTAAGATCAAACTCCATAGTTGGACTCATGATAGAGTTGATGTCCATTGTGGTATGGTAGGCTAATAGATTAGGGTAGGATATCTCATTATAACATATATTATCTAGTGACACTTAATTTCTCAAACAAGTACCCAATATTCATAGTAGACCAATGGTTATTTAAGAGGTCCTAAGGAATAGGGAACACATTATGGGAAGGTAGGTCCATTTTAATTTTCATGAATATAGCCTTCATGGATGATCTATGTAATTCACTTGTTAGCCCAAACTTTATGTTTATTAGTCAAAGTGTCATATGTCCTTGATATCTGTATGCACCTAAATCCACTTGCCTTAATTATCCTAATTAATCATTCTAATAATTTATCTAATATGAAATTTTAATTATTATTCATTCACTAACCCTAGTCCTATCCCACTTCTTCATTAATTCTCCTAAATCCTCAATATCCTATTCTAATCCCACTTATCTATTATTTGGGAATTTTAAATTCCCAAAGCTCACCTACCTACCTATTCCTAGGGTTTCCTACAAGCCTACCCCCTAGATTATCTATAATATATTAATCACCTATCTAATCTATCCCTAATCAAGCTTAACCTTCCCATAGATATTATAGAGGTTTCTACCTCTAGAACCTTTTATCCTTTAGAATCCTCCAAGGAATTTTAAATTTCTTAGATAATCCTCCACCACAGATCTCCATAATCTAAGATTGAATTTTAGCCATTGATACTTCCCTCAATATTATATATAAACAACTCCAATCCTCCATTGAAATAAAGGCATTGAATCCATAAAGTATTCATGTCAATCCAATCCTTGAATCCATCATCAACATCCTTGATCATGCCAACATAAAGTCAAAATTATGAGTCTAAGATAATCTCAATCCAATCTTCTTGTTTTCATATCCATTTAATCATGGTTTAGAGCAATTAGATTTAGGATTAGAATGTTGGTTTAAATTTTTAATTTATCTAGTTGAATTTAATTCTAATGGCTCTAGATTTTACCTAGGTAGTTTGATGTTTTGAGTCTAAATTATATATTTAGGTAATAAGCTCAAAATTTATACTAAATTTTGGTAACCACAGTGGGACCATACTCCAAATTTAACAATTTTACATCCTAGAAGTTTTTTTTGACAAATTAAAGGTTTGATTAGACAAGAATAGGAGCTAGATTTTAAAGAAAATTTTATGCACAGGTGACACTTATGATATTGCTCTTCAAGTTATGACCTTGTAGTCATAATTTTTTATTGAAAGTCATAATTTTGTGTTATCTATCTAATTTGACCACTAATAGTTTTCTTTGACCTTGATAGGTTTTTATCCTTCTACAATACCATGACTCAAAAGCTGTACCTTTGTATCAAAAGTCATGGTTTTGTATACCAAGCCATGATATTGACTAACTCTTAATGACTAATGGGTTTTCTAACTATAACAGGTTTTTGAATATTAAAAAATCATGACTTCATGATTCATGATATCACCCTATGAATCATGGTATTGAAATTATAGTAATGATATTTTAATCTTGTCCAAATCAAATAACAATTAACTTTTAACACCTTACCTACATGTTTAATTTTATCATTCTCTATCTTGCAGGAAATTAGTGATCATATAGACCACTTTTGAAAGCTTATTTTTGATCTTGGAATATTTTGTTAAACATATTTTATGATTGGGAATATATTTGCTAACCACTATTTGTAAGGGTATTTTTGTCTAACCTATTGTGTGATAATTGATAGGGTTCAAAAGAGAGGTAGAAGGAAGAATATCTGAAATCAAAATAACACATACTTGACCTTTTATCATATTTTTGCATTATCACTAATTTCATATTTGTGGTTTCATCCTAAAAGTTGTGTTATTGTCTTGATATTAGCGATATTCCCATTAGGTAGTTTTTTAATATTCTCTATTTTGGATAATTAGGTTATAACTAATAAATAAAGGATTTAAAGTCATTATGACAAGGAAAAATATATTTCTTATTCTACAATTGTTCATGAGTTTGTCCATTTTTTAATATCTTTCCTTGATATCCTTTATAAAAATTTGATACATCATAATAAGCTTTAAATCTATCAACTGTGAATAGGCACTTTAAGGCATCTAGATTAACCTATCATAATCAATTAAACATTTGTTTGGATCAACAAATAAAAAATGTCAAGTTTTGAACTTTCTCATAAAATTATTAATCTTGAACTCATGATATCTCCCTATGAGTCATGATATTGCACTAACAGTCACATTTTAACATTACTATCTAGTTGACCATCATGGTTAATTACTTGTGGTAAAATCATAACTTGTAAATTGTGATATTGCACTGGTAATTGTGATATTGAATTATGAAGTTGTGATTATATACTTATTTTTGCCTTCAATTTTTTATTTTTTAAGTTCATTTTTTGAGTCATTTTTGATTATTTTTGAGTCATTTTGGGCCTCCTAGAAATCCCAAATTACCTTTAGTAATGGGGGTTCTACCCCTCGACCCTGCCCTATATCATGACAGGGAGTACACCTATGGTGCGACCCCTAGATCCCATAAAGAGATATGCCCCTTGACCCTAAAAGTGGTTCTTTCCCTTGACCCAACTAGGGGATACCACCCCTAGACCCCCACATCATTGCTTGCTCACCCAAAGAAGTTATAGAGCCAAATCATGATTTTTTAGGGTGGTTTTTCTTAAGGTCTATAAGACTAACATTTTGTGGTGAATATAGAGGCTATATTATCTTGCTAAAATCATATTTTATAGGTCATATTTTTTTCTAACATCTTGTCTTGTAGGTTTCCCTTCAAGATTATCAGTCAAACTACTAATCACTATCTTGTAGGTTGCCTCTTTAAAAGTGCCACTTAAAACTACTAATCATTTTATTGCAAACCACCTATCAAAGACTGATTTTGGCATTTTGAAAATAATTTTTTTAATCAATTTAATCATTTCATCTTAGATCTTGTATATCTCTTTAATAATTTTAATAATTTTATCTTTTATATTCTTGCATATTGTATTAATCTCACATCTTAATTAAATTAGTTATTTAACCCCCCTTTTTGGTCTGCTTATTTGTCACCCGAGGGATACAGTGGTACATGCTCTCCTCATTGAATCTTTATGATAATTCCTAGAGGATAAAAAACCACCAATAAAACCTCCCCATTTTTCTTTATAGGGGTTGGTGATGTGGATTTCATCACCATACATTTGACCACATTTTGGTTGAGTATAAATATCAAGATAGTTGTCATTAGGTGCTAAAGTGGATTTATCCATAAAAGGTTATGTGGATTGAGGGTAATTTTGGATCCAATATGAAAAGTGGTTAGACAACATCCTATATGGACTTGAGCCCCATCATACCTAGTATTATTAGGGATGCCCTTAGAGATCTCATTCAGCTTAGCATAAAACCTCTCAACCATAACAGGTGATCCACTACCAGAGTCAGTATTAGATCATAAGTGACCATCATGTGTAGATGGGATTGAGAGGGTTCAATATATTATGTAATGGGTCACTAACCTACATCCTCACCTATGAAGATATTAGATGGTGCGGTCATCAGGTTACACACCCTTGAGTTTACTAATCATAGGTTTGTGGTCTATTTGATTTGGGTGTGTGTCATACGAGACACCTATTATTTGTAAGACAAGTCATCCTTTTACCAAACCTACATACAAATATCTAGGTTTTGTAAATATATCATTATCTTATATATCTTGGTCTTATCATCATATCATCTTCATGTACATATTTTTCTCTCTTATACATCCTTTTGAACACTAGCCACATCCTATTCTAGTCTTACCAATAATTAGTCATCCCCCATCACTTAATCAATATTTTTCATCCTTTAATCACAACTCACCTTGAATCATCCCCTAAGTCCAAACCAGTCTTAACCTTGTCTTACCCACCACCTCTCTGACATTGCTCCTAATCATCCCCAACATTGTCTTTATCACTTAGTCCACCATGTCTTGTCCTAAACCAATCATTTTAAGTACTCATGTCTACCATATTATCAACTTTGTCCTCATTATAGTCTAACCCAACTCATCCTATTATCTATACTAGTTATCCCATCAAGTCTATAGTCATATGTTGGTCTTCATCCCCATTGGAAAATAACTCTTTTGATCAGGGTCATCATCATTAGATTGCTTGTGTCTCATCAAGTTTGAATCATAATCACAATCCTATCAATAAAATAATTTTATCCTATTTGAGTCAATCATATTAGTCTTGAGATATCCTTCATCCTATCAATCTAATCAAAATATATTTCTTGGGCCAGTCTAGGCCCCCATCCAATCTTAGAGCTTGCCATAGCTCACCTAGTCAAATCCAATCCTAATCATCAAAGTCGAGTTCACATCTTAATTTGTTCTACTTGATCAAATATCACATCACATCTAAATATCTAATAAAACTTGGGATTATATTACAATAAGCCTTTGTCTAAATTTGTCTCATACATCCCACTTTCATCCCTTATTCTTTCCATTCAATCCCCCATACTTGTTGATTTGGGTTGACGAACCACATCATCCATAATTTTACCCATCCTTCATTTATGGCATCTAAAATGAATGCATTCAATACCTTGATTCATCATTTCCTCATGGATAATAGGGATATGTTCCTTTCTCACCTTATCAAGATGAGAAACCAACATAATATAGATTTTAATTGATCATTACCACTAGTCTACACCTATGCACATCAATCAAATCCTAGTCATCACACCATTTAGTACCATTCAAATCCTCTATCCAATATTCATAGCTAGTTAACTACTCATTTTGTGTGATGATTCATGGCCAATAAGGATATGCTCCTTTATTGCCTCCTTGAGATAAACACTCCATGTCTTATGGAATTTAACCCCATCCTCCCATTGCCTCTGGTCCTAATCCAATCACATGAGTTCCATTCCAATCTTATATCTACTAGTCATATCCCATCATCTACCCCTTCTTACACTAGCAAAGGGAATCCTATCTTGGCCACATCATCTAATACCATACCATCTACCTAGTCATGTCAATGAACATTTAATCTAAAGTCTAATGATGCCACATATAAATCACAAAGTGAAGTGAACCCTTATACTCTTCTTCTTATATCCTTAGAATCCCTTTTCCAATAACTTGTCATTGCTAACATGAAGGTATATCCACCCATATGACATATTGATCCCACCAAACCTACACCATCTAGGTATAAAGCTAATCAATATTATGTATATCAACAAACTTGGGGGCATACCATTAATTGATGTAAAAATTTCTAAGATTATGTTTAACACCTCATCAACCATGGTGTCATAAAAATTAAGGATAAACTAGATGCATCTATATCCATAGGTGAACAAGAAGAAGAGTGCCAATATTCCATTCTAGATCATGATCAAGCCCTTATTTTTCTAATCCAAGGTCAATACACCATATTAATCTTCCATGCTCCCCCCATATTTAAAAAATCCTCCATCATAGACAAGTCTCTTTCCCATGAACCTAGTCATCATAATTCCTTCCATGGGCCTATATTTATTGAATCCATTATCCCTATACAATCTTTACATCACCCATCATATTAGAAACCCCATGTTGAGAGGTCAATCATGGATAATGAATCTTCTACTAGTAGCATTGCATCTTACACATTAGAGTTAGCATTAAAATCAACACAAGTTTTATCTGCATCCAAATCCTATTCAACACCAGTATCTAAATCGTATTCCTCAATATAAACATCATCCCTCATTGATATTATAGTAGATGTTGATAATGACTATATTTTTGAGGATACCCCTAATCTAGATACCTCTAATACATCACTAGGCATACCTTTGGATCCCACTCAGGATGATGAAGTCATAATTGAGTTCTTGGAATTTTTATCTATTGAAGATTGTCATAGTGAATTTGATCCTACATTGGATGCATATAATATAGTTAGTCTTAGTGATCCTTTTATTGATCTTGAGGATATTTTCTTTGATGTCAAAACTAGGTCTCCTAGGAACCCCTATTAGGACCATGCTACCCATCACCACTCATTGACTTCATCACATCATCTCCCCCACCTTCATCCATAATAGACTCCTTTATTGCTATAAATGATCATTTAATCACCTCCCTCCATAGGGATGAACATGAAAAAACATAATTGGACCATCCATTAAGTAATATAATGTGTGCCACAAATAGAAAGGTCCAAGATCACATTCTAAAAGTCATTCATAATAATCAATTCATCTTTGATCCCATTAGTAAAATCAAGAAGAGTCAAATCATTGACCTAATCCAAAAGTGTCTTCCTATATTGAAGCCCAAACTTAAGCACTAGGGGAATGTCAAAGTCAAAATAATCAATATATATCAAGTCAAAAATTAGTCTCTTATGGGTAAGCCCAAAATTAGGAACCAGGGGATAATGAATATATAATCAAGTCTAAAAATCAAAATAATGTCAAAAACATTGTTAGCATAGCTAATCATCCATCGAATAATCAATCAGAGAGGAACCAAAAAATCAAAGAATCGTGGCTCTCCTAAAGTATTTTTTCAACTAGAACCAATCAAATGTAGAGTGTCTAGCATCTTCAATGATGTATGTGATTGCTAGTCCTAATCCCTAATCACCTATCACACCTTCTTATCACAAAACCACAATCCCTTCAAGTCCTACCATCCATCCAAGTCCAATAATAACCCATCAACATCATTATCTAATCTAATCCATACCTACCATCACCTTCTCAAGAAGCATTGTCTCTTATAGGGGTGATGAAGACACCTGGTCTAGATATCTAGAGAGGTCATAATCAAGAATCACCAAAGGTCACACAAACATCAATACATCCAGTGGAAAAAAAAATGATCATATCATCACACATATCCATAATAGGTGTTGGATAAATATCCATAAATTCTCAAAAATCTTGCATCTCATCCTTATCTAATAAATTGAGATGCCCAAAAAATAAAAAAATCTATAAAAATAAAAAAGTAAAAAAAATAATAAAAAATAATTCATCCAATGGTGAAAACTAGTATTTTAGCACCTTGGGAAAGTACCATGATGAAAACCAGTTTTCAACGTCATGGTAGAATAATTTATTGTCCGCATTGTACCTCAACACTTGGGGGCAAGTCCATCCTACTTATCACATCCATTGTCCACCTTGTCTTTATCACCCATAATTATCCATCTTATTCCTTGGTATATTATTCCTATCCATCATCTACCATCATACTTACTTCCTATATTGACCTTTTTAAGGAAGTCGAATATGTCTTGAGAAATGTTCTGGAGTCAACTTGGCATATTCTCTAATGAACACTCGAGTAACTAAACATATGGTTGCTTTATGATGTGGTCATTAACGATCCCTAGTACATTCTTCCTTAGTCCTCATCCAATTTTTATCATCACCCTCATATTTTTGTTATAAATCTATTATTCCACCCATCCTTATATTAGTTTCTAAGCTTGGTATTCCCTTTGCTAATAATCCCATTTTTATAATGTACATACATATTCCAAAAATCCATAAAAATTGAAAATGTGAAAAATCCAATTTTTTTAATAAAATATATAAAATCCAAAAAAAATATAAGTTTCCTTGTCATATGTAATCTTGTCCTATGTATTTCAAATCCTAGTCATCTTACCTAAATGTCTTAGCCATCGTATTCTATTGTCTTATATCCTAATTGTCTCCTCTTTTTAGTCATTATTTCCTATGGCCTTCAACCAACCTTATCCTAATCCTAGTCCCTCATCTATTCTAAATACATATACTTATTCAAATACTTATTCTCATCCAAGTATACATATCCCAATCCTCAGCCAATTCCCTTTCCTAGATCCAAATCCATCTCCACATCCATATTCTTACCTAAGTCCTAATCCTAATCATGATCATCCTATCCAAATCCAAGTATATCCCAAGTACAAAATAAAATCATGATAATCCTAATCCATCCCATCAATCAATCACTCATCCCATCATTAGACAAGACATAATGACACTGCATGTAGATACTTATGTGTTCTACTTGTATGATTTGTATTGTTTGACTTGTTTGCATCATGTATAT
This sequence comes from Torreya grandis, assembly GCA_037957365.1. Classification (NCBI taxonomy): domain Eukaryota; kingdom Viridiplantae; phylum Streptophyta; class Pinopsida; order Cupressales; family Taxaceae; genus Torreya; species Torreya grandis. Next base: position 4,080,848 of record JARHVA010000788.1, read on the forward strand.
ATCTTGTTTGTCTTATGTTTTGTCTATTTGTATATAGTATTAAATCCTATTTATTTTTGTCTATTTGGAAATGAAAAAGGATGATATGATGGCACTAAAGCTACAATAATTCTTTTTAGTGCCCTTAATGATGCAAAGTTCACTATTTTCTCCCTTTTTTGCACTTTGGCACAATGTCCTCCTAGTCATACTTATACCATGAGGCATATTTCCAAGTGATATATTTATTAGATTGATTGGAATATGATGAGTTTTACTAAATTTATGATAGCTTGATCACATAAACCCTCATCATTTATCTAATCATCTAATCATCCTTATTCCCATTACTAATCTAATCCTCTTGACCCATCTAACTAATATACAATATTTTATCCTCATCTCATCATCTGAGTCATATCCTTTAATCACTAACATCACTCTCTAATAACTAATCATATTTATCACCATCATATTCTGATCCATCCATGTCATTTATCCTCTAGTCAAAACTACATTGACCTGAGGTCTTTTTAGACTATGTAGGCAACACTTGGCCACTTTTTAGTGCCCAAGGTTAACTCAACCACTCTCACATATTTACTCTCCATCCATCATCTCATCTATCATGCCCATCATTATCCTCACATCTTGCATCAATCAAATCCTTGAGCTATAATATCAATAATCCATCAATTAGTCTATTGATCAATCCCCACCCCCATAATCATTTCCCTATTCTTTTCATCAATCACCCACACCCATTGATTGGCCCCAACAAATTAAAAAATCCACATTTTCTTTCATTAATCATCCATCATCACTGACTGGTCAATTTATCATCTATCACTCCATTGTGTCTTTTTTAAGGTTGTCATCACTATTAATCACATTATGGCTCATTTATTTGATTCTTCCCCTTCATATTTTAGCCACTCTATCATATCATTCTTCATCTCTTCCATCATATCATTTGACTATAGCCTTGAGCTATAATCATCAATTTTATCCAATCCTTGTCTTATCCTGGCCAATATCTCTCCCTTTCATGCATCCTTGTTTATGATACATATAAGCTTACATCCTTTAGTCTTATCATCATCATGTTATGGTTGATTCCCCCTTGGGATGTATTGAAAACCGTAACATAGTTAGTTTCTACTATTTATGCATTTGTCTTTGATAGGGGCATCATCAATCTGTAGATCATTGCTCAAGTATAATCCATCTTCTACATCATCTATCTTATATATAGCATCTCATCCCCTAATATATTCGTTACATCCCACCCATCATTTATATTTCAAGTAACCATCCGTCTCATTATTACATACATATCCCCTCGAGGGGGAATCATATCCACTAACATCATTTACTAACAACCATGAAATGGTTTTTATTTGAAATACCATTACTCCTTCCACTCCACTCCACTCACAATTCCATTTATAAGAGGGTAAAAATGTATGTACCTACATTTTCTCACCTTAATTATCCTAATCAATCTTGATAATCATTTATCTAATATCCCCCTTTCATTATTCTTCATTTACTAACCTTAGTCCTATCCCACTTAATTAATTATCTTAAGTCCTCATTAACCTATCTTAATCCCACTTATCTATTATTTAGGAATTTTAAATTCCCAAAGCTCACCTACCTACCTATTCTTAGGGTTTCCTACAAACCTACCCCCTAGATTCTCTAGAATATCCCAATAACCTATATAATATATCCCTAATCATGTTTAACCCTCCCAAAGGGATTATATAGGTTTATACCTGTATAACCTTTATCCTCTATAATCCTCCACCATAGATCTTCATAATCTAAGATTGAATTCTAGTCATTGATACTTCCCTCCATATACTATATAAAAAACTCCAATACTCCATTAAAACCAAGGCATTGAATCCATAAAGTCGATGCATCATCAACATCCTTGATCATGCCAATATAATTCCAAAATTCTAAGTTGAAGGTAATCTCAATCCAATTTTCTTATTTTCATATCTGTTTAATCATGGTTTAGAGAAATTAACTATAGGATTAGAATGTTGGGTTGAATTGTTTATTCATATAATTTCATTTGATTTTAATGTCTCTAGATCTTACCTAGGTAGTTTCATGTTTTTAGTCTCAATTTCATATTTAGGTAATAAGCTCAAAATTCCTACTATAATATGGATAGTCGTTAACCTTGATCACCTATCTAGTATGTCTCATTCTTGATAAGGATGTTCACATCACCCATGTGGTACCTCACATTCCCTATTTACATCACATTATTATTGTTATCCCTTTGTTAGGTATCAATTTTAGTAGATCACATCCTTGATCACATATGCCTACTTATGCCTCTTAGTTTATATTTTGTGATTTGTATTGTAAGACCTCATATAGGACTAAACCTTCTTAAAAAAAAACCCTTACACCATTTAGTTTCCACACCATCGCATTAATATACTAGTCATGTCATGAGGTGGTTGTGTTTTCTTACATGTATCTTAGAACAAGCACTAAATTTGAGTTGTCATCCTCTAAAAGTTTTGATCTTCATAGATACATCATGTTCATCTTTGATTTTTGTGGACTTCACTTATCTTACATAGGACATTTGACATTATTACATGTTTTTATTTATGTATGACTTGACATGCATGTCTTACATTTAATTTTTAGTCATCTATATTTTTTTTATGTTTGACTTGGCATGTTTGTCTTACATTTTGATTTACATTCTCATTTTCAGTCATTTATATTTTCTTTGTGTCTTCATTTTCCATGATTATATTACATGGGATTACATTCATTTACTTCATTATCATTAATTTAGTTAGATATATTTATTAAATTGATATTTTATCTACTTATAATGTTTTAAATGCTTCCCAATGTGATTTAGTGTGTTCTACTTTCTTTTTTATCCTTCATATTTTACATGCTTCCCAATGTGATTTAGTGTGTTCTACATTCATTCTTTTCCTTCATATTTTAAATGCTTCCTAAAGTGATTTACTATGTTCTACATCCATTTTTTGTCATTCATGTTTGACATGTTTCCCAACATGATTTATTGTGTTATACATTCATTTTTCATCATTTTGTCATTTACGTGCTTGATCTTTTGGTTCTAACCTAGCCTTAATAATTCTAGCTTGCCAAAATTTATAAGTAATTTAATGATCTTTTGGTTCTAACCTAGCCTTAATAATTCTAGCTTGCCAAAATTTCTAAGTAATTTAATCAATTTTTAGAGTAATTAATTAATACTTTGAAAATCCTACATACACACACATGGCTTATATTTTTAGACTTATATCCCTAGGGTTTCTTAAATGTAGGTATTATGCCCTCCAAAATTAAGACTAGGATATTTACATGCAGTCATTCAACAAAACATTAAGTCAAGGTATGCATATGATTATTTCAATTACATTCATTTCATTTTACCATTCATTTTAGTATTTTATTTTTAGTTAGTTTAGTTAGTGTACTACTATGTTATTTATTAAAACACCATCCCATGTTACACTCATATGACATATGATGAGCTTCAAGTGGGGCATATGTCTACACATGATATTTTTAAACTTTATCACTTACTAACACTTTATCTATTTGAGGAACCTATTGAGTTTAAATATATCTAAGTGCATGCCTTAAAGTGTGCATCGAGAAAGGGGTGGGTAGACATTTGGTGCTTTTCAAGATTTCTAGTCCCTATACCATTACCTAAAACCACTCCAAATTAATTTTATCCAACTCCCTAAAAAATTTAAAACCCAATTATACACTCTTATAATAAATTTACCTTCCAAAATATCCCCTAACTAAGAATACATCCATTTTTATCCATTTTCTTACTATGTCAGCCCAATCGACCTTGTTAGGTATTAAGTGCATATTACTGAATTTTGTTGGCATAACTGACCTAGTTTAAGGCCTAACATCTATCTTTCCCAGTAAAAAATATCAACATGGCCAACCTTGTCAATGAAATTCCGAGGAGATTTTGGGATCAATCCTTGAATATAAATATCCCCTTCACTTCATTCAATTAGAGAGGATCATATACTTTCATGTCATTATAGCTCACAAATATGCTTATACTATTATTTGAGGATTTAATTAGTTAGGGTTTTGCCTTAGAGTATTAGAATTCATATTATTGAGGTCTTGGATACATAGGAGTATTATTTTATCCTAGAGATGATTTATCCTTATGATCCTTATAAACCATACAAATCTCTTTCAAAATACCATTGGCCAATGGATAGATTGAGGCACAAAAAGTTCACTCCAATAAGGTAAGTATTCTTAGATATTTATTTTTATAGGTAGATATTTCATAACTAATTGATTGAATTGTATCTCTCCTTGCTTACATTAGATCTATATTATATTGAGTATAGTTATCTTTGTTTGTTATATGTTTGTTTCTCCCTTTATGCCACAAGCTTTGGTGAGCGTTAGACTAAATTTTATGTTCATTTACTATATTATATTATATTATATGTTCATTTTGTAGATTAGATTATTTCCCTTTATCACATTATAAGACCCAGATATGGATATTGCATAATGTTATTTGACTAAAGGCCTTAGAAACCTATCTTTTGATATGGTGTAATAATAGATCCCTTAGTTATGTTTAGTGGATCTATAATTGGTTAACCTTGATATAAAAAAGTATTGCTAGCATATTTTTAGTTGATTATCTTCTCCAAGTTTGGATATTATTGAGTAGGATAGGTTTGTAGATCTGTCTTATTTAGTTTGCATACACGAAGCACCTAAGTCAATAACCCATGAAGAAGTTAGAGTTGGAACTACTACCAAAGCCTTACCATTTTATTTATCTTTACCTTTGTATTTTGACTTAGAATAATCTTGGGTTGATGAATTCTATTTGATAGATTGAGGATCACCTATATTATTATTTTATAGAATATGATTTAGGTGGTCAATTTGTTTCTTCATACACTTATGTTCATAATGCCTATTTTTCTTACAATAGACACACTTAACTTTCTCTTTCTTAGGTTTACCATTGGTAGAGAGGTTTTAGTGTTTGGTTTTTGTTCCTTCTTTTCTTGATCCTTTTTTGTATGATATTTTTCTTATGTTTATTCTCCTTGTTATTAGAAGCCTCATGTTTCCCATTCCAAAAAATTAGGGCTTATGGTTTTGAGGACTTCAGTATAACCATATGTATTAGATTATCTTTCTCCTAAGTAAAGTTGGCAAAAAAGTCATCTAAAGAAGGCATCTTCCATGTGGCTCTAAGATAAATTTTCGTGAAATGGAAGGTAGAGATAAAGACATAATAATATGGACCTAGTTTTGAGAGTATAGAAATAATAATTTGGTCATCTTTCTTCTCTGTCCCATATTCTTTCAACTATAATCTTAATAACGTAAACTTAGTGAAGAAATCCCAAAGGGTGTCAAAAATGCTAGGATTTAGACTAATGAGTTCATTCTCTAGTTCATGCCATCTCATTACATCTAGCTTCCAAAATATATTTTCTAATGTGGTCCAAACTTCATTAGGACTTTTAACAAACTCTATATGAAAGAGAACATCAAGATAAATTGATAGACATAGAAACCCATAGGCTTCATCACTATGGTTATACCATTTATTTTTTTTTTCATCTATAGTCAGTTCAATTTTTAACCCCATTATGATATGATGTAAACATTTGCTCCTTAATAAAATTTGAATTTTGGTTTTTCACTCATAGTAATACAATGGAATTAGTGGATTAATTAAACTTATATCCACTGTGTAAAAATAAATTTGTTGTATTAGTAGTAGTAATTGTTTTTGTTGTTGCAAAAAATAGGGAAATGCAAGAAACATGGAAGAAAAATATGAACCATGACACAATACCCCCATAAAATTAGTTTTGATCAAATCCTCCATTTTGGCACTTTATAATTTAAGTGAATTTTATAAAATAGATGAGACCAATAGATGAAAAATATGCATTTTTGAATAAAATGGCACTCAATTTTGGGTTACATATCAAAAGTTACACTTGATATCATATTCATGTCTTTAATGGACAATTTTAAATAAAATAGTACAAAATTTAAATGCACTAAAAGATTTTAAAAAAGTATATCCTTATATACATGAGATGGAATCGAACTAGAGACCTCTTCTAAAGCACCTTACAAGACTTAACCAATCCTCTTATGCATATACATGTGCATTACAAATAAGGAAAAATTTATTTGACCTTGTTTTTAAATCAAGATTAAAAAAATTATGCAATATTTAAAAATTAGGGAAAATGGTATTTGAATTAGCTTTAGAAGAGATAAAATAAAGAACCTCCATGGGAGAAATCAATTCTATGATCATGTTTTTGGGAAAAAACCAGACTAGTATGGATGTCAACCTCCTTAAATAAGCCATGGGAGATATTAGAGGATTATTTGAAGATGTTGAAGCTATGGAATCTAAATTTGTATGCTATGGGGGAACTCATAACATCATTAGCAGGCCATAAAAGGCTCAAAATGCCCTTAGAAGAGATTACATGCTATGAAAGCTTGGATCAGGGGCATATTGAAGTCCAAGGGTGATGTGGGAGTCTTGGAAACTTGTAGCAGATTGTATAAGACCATTTAATAGTGTAGTAGTCTATAGAAGACCTTCC